>BJCM01000327.1:0-13006 GCA_018326385.1 Flaveria bidentis | reverse complement strand
AAGTTTGGGTTATAATATATTTATAACATATAAAAGATTTAATATTGTTTTTATAGTATTTTTATTCTTAAATTTAAGAATTATAAGTTTCAAAATTCTTAAAAATTAACTTAATAATTTCTAGAATGTTTCTAGTTAACAAAATAATTTTATTTTGATTTGATAATATGATAACACTTTTCTGAATTATAAAATGTAAAAAAAAACTAATTGAAAAAAAAAATTAACTTAAAAGATGTTAGAGGCCCGGTTCGAACACGGGACCTTTTGGTTACAATCCACGCTAATTACCAGTTGGGCTACAGCCTGATCTAGTTAAAATCCCTATTACAATGTTTAAGAAGCATTAGTTTCAAAAACCCCAAATTCACAAGAACCCTAGAATCAATTTGGATCAAATTGACCACGAATTCGAAATTGTTAACATAATTAAAGTCAGGGATTTGATTCGCCAAGTAAAACCGAGCATATAGATGCTCTTAATTACCTGGATTAGTTTCGTTTGGTTAGCAAACAAGAACAGGAACACGTGCGATCGTGGAGTCATCAAGCAGAATTGATTCTTGATGGTTTAATTCGATTGACCACTTGGAAAGCTTCGTATGATGATAACAAGCAAAAACCCTTAGAAAATTTTGATTTAAGATGCTTAGAATACAGAGTTCGGCCAAGTTGCAGGTTCACAGTGAAGGTGATGATCGAATGTGTCGTTTGTGTGATTCATACATGAAATTGAGGTTACTAAAAGCTATAAGAGATTCATTAAAAGGGTTTCCCTTGTTTAGTTGGGTTTAATTCGATCGATTTCAGTTCAAACGAGTTAAAAATCATGAATGAATTTCGGTTTACACGAACCCATTGATGCTACGGTTATAATCGAATCGGATTAATGTTCTACGTTTCGAACAGTCTACGAACGGTTTAATTCGTTTTAATTGGATTAAATGGTCGAATCTAAGACCTTCGAGGTCGTCCGAGGTGTTGGCCGGAGACATGGTCGGTGACGGGAAAATGGGTTGGGTTGGGTTTAAACAAAGTTACACTTTTAGTCCCTGTATTTTTAATAGCTTATTATTTTATGTTCAAAACTTTTACAACAAAGTTTTAATAATTACATTCCCAACCCTATGCTTTATAAAATCCAAGTTTTAAATAATTATTTAATTTATTTATTTATTAAACATTATTAAGTTATTAAGGTGGTAAAAAATAATAATCTTGATACATATATTTATCTTTATAAATCTCATATTGAATACAAACTTATATAACTTTTGTAGAATTTTGGAATATAATTAGTATTTTTATATATAATAATTAGAATTCCATAAATGTTATATAAAACCACATAAGTTTATAACCTATTAAATAGAAGATTAAATGTAAATTTAAATCACCAATTTTCTAAAATTAGTTAAATAACACATTTATTGTTTTTAAAAAATCACCAAAATGATAGAAATAATTTGAATTAATGTGCTTGATTTATAAAACTAACATAACGAGTTCGGGTCTACATTTTCAAAATGGGAAGATGTTACATGTGGGAATTAGTTCTATCACCAACAACATCATGTCATCATTCTTCATGGATGATGATTTTATCATCAAATCAATAAACAACAAGTATTAAACATTTTTGAGTTCATTATTATTATATTTTAGCATCGAATCATTAAGTTTTGTTATTATCAATTTGAATCCTATGATCCATGCTTAACGATCCCGTTCAGATCGGGAACACACAAGAGTGCAATTATTGTTGTAGTACTATGACTTGTCGAATTGGTTACGAGTGAACATCATAGTTGTCGGTACAGGTATAATCGGAATCGATGCCGGTATTTGCGTTTATGTTTTCTGATGTGCCAAGCTGACAACGTACAAAATCACACCACATAAGACAGGGGAAAACAACCAAAATCCCGCACGCGGGAGAAAACACTAGTTATTATTGTTAAAAAAATTATATATCTTGGTAAGCTTAAGCCAAAATCCTAGAAATGGTGCAACTCTACAACTGTAAGAAGGATCAGAACATTCACAACCGCTTCTTTAAATTTATATGAGTGTATTTTATATATTATATGATATGTTTATAAGTGATTGTTAGTGAGGTATATGAAAATTTTACTGTTCAATCTGTATTTTGAGAAAACACTGTTAAAAACCGTGTAATGTTTTTAATATATTTTAAGTTGTTGTGAGTGGATAAGAGAGAAAAATTAATGATAAAGTTGAAAATGAAAGAAAAAATAGTGATTTTTAATGTAATTATATGGATAAATATGAATATGTTATAAATGTACTTATTACTTACTGATCTTGAAGATGGGGTTGTAGGCACGTCACATTATATAAAAAGAAATTAACTTATCTTAAGAGTTAGGATAATGTTATATTAACAAGTTATTATATTAAAATATTTTAAGAAAGCTTGTGAGCTTGACGCGTGTTTTTTTATTGTTTTAAAGAAAATGACATTTTGCTAATTGTGTTAAATACGTCAATTTATTATGTCTAGTTCGTTCATTGTGTCAAATATAAATTCATTATATCATGTATTTTTCAACATATGTTATACGTATGCATATTGTGTATTATATTTTAAATTATTTTATGTTATTTTGTCATTGTTTTAATAGATTATATGAATTTATTATTTATGATTCGCTTTTAATCTCACTTGATCATGAACTGTTCACGAATACTTACCGAACAAAATTTATTGTTCGTGTTTGTTCATTAAGAAAATGAACATGTTCATGAACATTTACCGAATGCAAATAAACACAAACAAAAGTAAACGAACACAAACTATTGTTCTGAACACGAACACAAAAAAGCTCATGAACACAAAAAAATACAAATTATTTTAGATTTATTTTAAAATATTTTAAATTGAATTTTAAAATAAAATAACAATGATCAGATATAAATCACAAAATTTCAAAAAATAATAATAATAAAACACATAAAAAACTATGAATACTTACCTAAATGAAATTATGATAGTGAATAAACATTAAAATCCAAACTTATATGATTTAATAAGTTTTGTTTCTATCACTAAGCCACCTACCAAGACAGAATACATTGGGTTTAGCCCCCCACCCCACCCCACACACAAATTAAAAACCACCATTTAAAAAAATTATATTAGGCCTACACTTAAAAGACCACAAATCTACAGAGATCTGATTTTTTGAGTCTCACCACAAATTCACAAAAGCCTATTTTAAAATTACATCAAATATAAACTAGAACAATAAATTTATTCAAAATATCTATACATCCACAAAATATACTAAATTATTTTTAAATTTGCACATTATAAACATTTGAGTTTATTATTACCGCTTACCGGTTCCTAAGCTTAGATGAAGCATTAGAGTTTTAATTTAATATTAAAAAAAATAATTTTTTTTAATTCAACTGGGGCTCCAAAAAATATTAAGCTGGTCATATCACCAACCACAATTTATTTAAGTAGATAACAATAGAAGAGGTGGGTTAATTGAGGGGTGAGGTGGTGGGTTAGTGGGTTAGGGGGGTAGTGGGTGAGTGAAAGAGTAGGATAATGGTAAGTGAGAAAATAGATGTATGATTACAAATATTGATTCGTTTACGTCTCTAGATTCAAAAATCTTGCTAAATGTTATATATTGAGACTAAAGATTTTTGTAATTTTATTTTGAACGGCAAAAAAAACAAATGTTTTTTTTCAATGTCTAAAAAAAACAAACGAATAAACCTGATAAAAATATATTAGTCCGTTTAGAAAAACTATTTATTTATAATTCATATATATCTCCGCAATTTCGTATCCGGATTTTGATGGTTAAAACACATTGTCCTGTCAGACATCTTCAAAATCTTGCAAAAATCCGGGGGACACCCATGATCCACCAAATTTCAACAAAATCAACTTGTTCTTCACATAATCCTCACGATCAATTTCATCATCTGCTAATTCATCTGCTTTGATTTCATCACAGATCACACGATTGATCTGGTTTCGAATTCCGATCAATCGACCACCATCAGCACCACAATCGGTGCACACAGTCAAAACCTCCACAGGTACAACTCAAAAACCCTAAAAATGGAGCCTAAAATCGAACCTCGTGACAAACCTCTAGACGCGCCAATTGCACCCACTGGTTTCCGAAACCCTAACCCTAGCTATAGCTTGATTGCACCAGTAGCTGAATCGAATGGTGTGATAGCAGTGCAACGATCCGGTGAGAACAATGATCGATCTGAAGTCAATGGGCGTTTGGATGCGTTGAAGGTGGAAATGGAGAATGTTATCGAGGAGAATGATAATGTCGATGCTCATGTTGATGTTGATGTTGTTGGTGATGGTGATGTTGATGTTGAGGTTGTGGACTCTGATATGCTAGCGATCGTGCCGGTGCCGGAGGAACACCAGCTGTCAACCGTCGAGTGTTCGTATCGCCGGAAGTCTCAACAGCGGTCAGGTGAGTTAGTTAGGGTTACTAACCTTGAGGTAGAGGATGAGAGGTATTTTAGGGAAATGGTGAGGAAAACTAGAATATTGTATGATTCATTACGGATTTATATGCTGGAAGACGAAAGGCGACGGGCGGTTCAGGATGGGCGTGTGCCGCGAGCCCGTGGTGATTTGAAGGTTGCTTCATTGATGAAAGACAGAGGTCTTTGGTTGAATCAGGATAAGCGGATTGTTGGCCCGATCCCGGGCATTCATGTTGGTGATGTGTTTTGTTTTAGGATGGAGTTGTGTGTTTTGGGCATCCATGGTCAACTGCAGGCTGGCATTGATTATTTGAGCTCGAAGCAGAGCTCGAATGGTGAGCCGATTGCTACTAGTGTGATTGTATCAGGTGGGTATGAAGATGACGAAGATGGTGGTGATGTTATTGTGTATACAGGTCATGGTGGGCAAGATAAGCACTCGAAACAAATTGATCATCAGAAGCTGGAATGTGGGAATCTTGGTATGGAAAGAAGTATGCATCATGGGGTTGAGGTACGCGTTGTTCGTGGGCTTAAATATAAAGGGGCCGCTGGCGAGAAACTTTATGTTTATGATGGGATATATAAGATTGAGGAGTATTGGTTTGAAATAGGGAAGTCGGGTTTCGGAGTGTATAAGTTTAAACTTGTTAGAATGGAGGGTCAACCTGAAATGGGTAGTGTAATGCTTAGGTTTGCTGAGAATATTAGGGCTAACCCGTTGGAGGCGAGACCTGTGGGATATGTTAGTTTTGATATTTCAAGGAACAAGGAGAAGGTGCCTGTGTTCCTATTCAATGACATTGACGATAGTCATGAGCCCCTGAACTACGACTATCAGGTAACAACTATTTTCCCTACTTTTGTGTATCACAATGTGAGGAATGGTGGTGGGTGTAATTGTGTAGGTGGATGTAGGCTTGACTGCGTATGTGCTATGAAGAATGGAGGTGAATTTGCATATGATCTAAATGGGCGTCTTGTTAGAGGAAAACCGTTAGTCATTGAATGCGGGCCGTTGTGCTCTTGCCCTCCCAACTGTTGGAATAGGGTCACCCAAAAGGGTGTGAGGAATAGATTTGAAGTGTTTAGGTCAATGGAAACGGGTTGGGGGGTTAGGTCGTTGGACTTGATACAAGCGGGTTCTTTTATTTGTGAATATACTGGAGTTGTTCTTACAAGAGATCAAGCGCGAGTTTTCACCATGAATGGGGAGGATAGTTTAGTCTATCCAAGTCGGTTTGGTGAAAGATGGTCTGAATGGGGGAATTTTTCTCAAGTTTTCTCAGATTATGCACACCCGTCATATCCATCTATACCACCATTGAATTTTGCTATAGATGTTTCTAAATTGAGAAATGTTGCTTGTTACATGAGCCACAGCCCTTGTCCAAATGTTTTTGTGCAATTAGTGATGTATGATCACTCCAATAGTGCATATCCTCACCTGATGCTGTTTGCTATGGAGAACATTCCTCCATTGAGGGAGCTTAGTCTTGATTATGGGGCAGCTGGTGAATGGACTGAAACACTGACCATTTGTAACTAATTAATTTCAAGTTGTTTCTATGCTTTTGGGTATATCTCAATGCAGATTTTTTGACGCGCAACATACTAAGGTAATGTTTCTTTTTCCATCCTTAATACAATCTGTAAACTATGTTCCAAACTAGTTTAGAATGCACTCATCTTGTGAACGTGGGTCATTGAATTCCATAGTGGTTATGTACCACTCTTATATTTGAGACTTGAGATGACCATTGACTACTTTGGCATCTAATCTGATCAGATTCATGCATCAATAATAAAATATGTCTACATCTTTTAGGCTCCCACCGCATATCCGAGTTAAATGGATTTGAATTTTCATTTTATAATATTTTCTATCTTTGCATGACTTGAATACCATTTTGGTGATTGCATAGCAAATTCATATAGAAGCCAAGATCTGTCTTGGAAGCAGCTTTTCTGTTTCTGTAAATTATATAATTCAAGTTTTTCTGTTAGGGGAGCATATTTGTGCTACCCTATTCATGTCTGTTCTGTGCTCTTACGTGTCATTACTATAATTTTTCTCACCACGTTACGCTATTAGTAGTTCACTGTTATTATTGCTAAGTATGTTTTGTTTTGTTGTTTTGATTCCTTGTGCCACTCTGTGTTATATGTTATCATGCTATCTGGATACTAAACTTGATATGCCAAGGGATGGTCCTTGGAGCTGGGGTTTCAACAGGAGCAGCCTCTTTATCCTTCGGGATGGAAGAAAGGTTTGCCTCCATCCTACCCTTCACCGATCCTACCTAGAGCTTGGTTATGAATGAGATTTTACTTGATATGTTTTTTTGTTTCTTAAGTTTTTTGTTTAAGTTATTGATCTTAAGACAAGAACATGAGAAGTTTCATTTCCTTGGAAGCATTGTTGCAATTGCATACATGATAATATGTTGAATTCCGCCATTTATTTCACAGCCGAATGCTAATCTTTCTTTAAATCTTGTGTTTTGTAGATGGGAGATGGGTATAAAGACAATTATGTTGGCACCATTTTTCAGCTCAGTTTCCAACTGCATCTCATCTCATATTCTTCCCAGTAAGTTTGGGATTTTGAAGTAAACTATATTCCGCCTAAGTGCTTCTTCAAATGCATAGTGCACAGGATTAAGATGGGGATTGGTACAGACTTAAGGTTCTTATTCAAGAAGCAAATTTTGTCGTCGCCACCATTAATTTATGTATCATGTATGAACTATAAACAAACTACCATATTAATATCATATAAGGGTTATGAAATTTTTTGTGTAAGATAAAATGCAGAAGAATATAAATTCAGGTCTTTTCGGTCATGTTTTTATTTCGACTTAGCATTCTTTGTTTCCCAATGAACTTAAAATGTTTTGTAGTACTTGTTGACAAAGTCCTAGTGTGTTCCTTGGACACACTCACCTTCAAAGGATTATATTGCCATATCAGATGTCAATTTCAGATAATGGAGCTAGAGTAGTCTTTCTGTCCCCTAACTGTACCAATAGTATTGTTATGAATAGAATTTATTGAACTTGTGAAAACATGACGTTATGGGCGTAGTGAGTGTGGTTGCGATAATATTTGTATAAGTTGATACCAGATTAGACGTATGCTTATGGGTGTAGCTGTATGTCGGGATAAAGTTGTTTTTTGCATCATGCATCATATATTGCCTTTACGCTGCTCATATGCAAGAACATTTTTTTCGTTGGCATCACCTTAGATCCAATTTCTAAAACTGAAATTGGGTCCTAGTCAATTTCGAATGGAGTTTCGATTTAAAATATATCTCTTCGCATAACAATTGCTAAAGTGTTTTAATCAAATGTTTCTCAGGTAAAAGCGCCCCTCGCGGACAATAAAAAAGAAACAATGCCATGTTATAATCAAACTATACTTTTAAAGAACCTATTTTGTATGTTAAGGTTTTTTCGGATTACGTCTTGAACTAATAACTAACACTAACACCCCACTTTTTAAACAACCTATCATGTTGATTAACAGACAATTAAAAAACACTTCCACATACTTGTTTTAAAAACTGAAAAACTTAGCCCATAATGTATATTGCATTTGAAAAAATATTATAAAACGAAAAGTAAATTACTAATTTGTTATTTATAATAAGTCAAATTATGGACTGTGCCTTTTATTTTTAAAAATTGAACTCTTTATCCTTTATGTGAAAATTTCTTATGGATTTCACTCTTTTCACTAACGGAAAAGTTAACTCCATTTACCAAAAAGGTTATAATAAAAAAATAAAAAAAATTATAACATAAAAAAAACAAAGAACAAATTTAAACGTGGTCGGCAGGATTCGAACCTGCGCGGGCAGAGCCCACATGATTTCTAGTCATGCCCGATAACCACTCCGGCACGACCACCTTGTTGTTTTAGAATCCTCAAACTATATAACTTTTTGATTGCGTACTTGCACTTGTATCTAAATTGATTTTTACTTTTTGGACTTTGAATTATTAGCTTTCGTATTTGGTAAACTAACTATAATTTTGATTTTCTAATAAAATTTTGATGTCGGGATAATGTAGGATAAATTAGCATCTCGAGGCTCGAGAATCGAACTCACAATTTTTGGTTCGCGTGAATTAAAATCAAATTTCAATGTTTTGGTAAGAAGTAATGTTAAGAAATATGATTATCGAGATAAACTCGAAAACTTTACAACTGGTTTTTTAACTCACAATAATCTAACGGAAATCTAAACACTCGATTTCACAACTCATAACTTGGTTTTTGAAATATGATTTGCTTGACCCAGAATAGTTATACAATCATAATCAAAAGAATATAGAAAGAGTTGAAACAACTATTGTGACTTCCACAATAATGTATTTTGGACAGTGGTTGATGATGCTTCTTGAGAGCAGGTTGATTTTAACATAGTATGGGTGTCTTTGCTTGAAAGGGTCGTGAGATATTTGAGAGTTAGTATTGGAAATACGCAACTGGCTCATGAAATATTTGAGTCGGTAATGTTCGTTTGTTAAAAAATAAATAAACACAAACAAACATTAATGAACACAAATGACAAACATAAATAAACACAAACAAACATTAATAAACACAAATGAACAAGTCTAACATATCATAATTTATCAAAAAAACATGTGAATTAGTGGTTCAAATATATATATGATTCATCCAAATGTATGATGCTATTAAAAAGAATGTATAATGAGAGCATTCATCATGTTCCCTAAATTTATATGAATGTATTCCTTATATTACATGATATGGTTATAAGTGGTTATAGGTAAAAGGTATGAAAAATTTATTGTTCAATCTGTATTTCTGGAAAACATTGTTCAAAACATTATAATATTTTTTTAATATATTTTAAGTAGTTGTGTGTGGAGGCGACAAAAAAATAATGATAAAGAAAAAAAATATTATTTAATTAAAAATATGAGAAAAAATATTTTTTTTTAGTATAATATAGGAACAAGAATGATGAATAGTTTGTGAATGCTCTGATTCATCAAGAAATAATCCATAAAAACTCATCTGAAAAACCATTAAAATATATATACACATGAAGTCTTGTTTCAATACATAGCGAACAAACGTAAGCAAACAAACAAACGTAAATGAATAAACAAAACATGTATTCATATTTGTTCGTTTAATTAAATGAACAAAGTAGTTTGTTTGTATTCATTCGTTTAATGTAATGAATACAATTCTTTATTTGTATTCATTCATTTAACTAAACGAACGAAAATAAACAAACTTTCCATCGAAAATCGAACATTCGGTTCATTTCATATTTCAATCGAAACAAGCAGATGTTTAAAGTTTAGATCCAATCGTGGCCCACATCCACCTTTCATACAGCCCATACAAGCAAATGAAGGCCCAACCCCAAACTACAAACCCTAGTTTCGAAGAATAACGAATTGCTATATATACACCCGCAATCAAAACCCTAATTTGCTCATTATCTAACAATGTCGAAGCATGATATGAATTCAACCATCAATTGCAGCTCATCATGTGTACAACTTACAATCAGTAGTTTTTCAGCCATTAACGATGGTTCCTTTATGTCGAAGCATTGATCGGAGATACAGCAATGGCTAAGGTGAAATAAAGCTAGCCTGATTATCCATTGTAATTTTTGTTACGTAGAAACCCTAATTTTTGCCTCTTTAATGATGTTCTACCTCTGTGTATGATATTGAAACTTGAACGGTGTGTTTCTGTTTTGTGAGTTTTTAATTGCATAACCAGACATTAGTCAGGTATCAGCTTCATTTCTACAGTTGATACCGTTACTTGTTTGGAAGATGAATCGAATCTATCGTTACAGATGTGATTTTGCTCATGATGCTCACATTTGCTCCATTTAGATTCTACATAAACTCTAATCTGTATTAACTCAACATCGAGTTTATGAATTTGCATAACCAGACATTAGTCAGGTGTCTACTCGTTTTTCAGAGTTGATACCGTTACTTGTTTGGAAGATGAATTGAAACTATCGTTACAGGTGTGATTTTGCTCATCATGCTCATATCTGTTCCATTTAGTTTCTACATATCATTTACTATTTACATTTGATCTTCTTAGGCACACAAATCAACTATTATTGGTGTTCTGTATGGAGATTTTTATTGTTTAGTAGTTTTTGTATCTCATTTTTATGTTCTATTTGCTGTTCTTGATGTGAGATTTTTAAAAACAATAACCAGACTAGTCAAGTATCTTGTCATCTTCATTGTTTGATGCTGTTACAAGTCTGGAAAACTAATTTGTGACCATTCGTTACAGTTTTGTGCGTCTTTTTTGCTCACAACTGCTACATCTGGTTTCTACATTTTTAATTTTTAAATAACAATATAGCAAAGCTATTTGTTGGTGATTATATATTTGAATAATTTGTTCATATCATGTTAGTGCTTGTGTTGTTAATGAACTAATTAAGAAGTTAATTGCAGCCAACAATGTGATCTTGATCACTGTTTTATCCATGTGCACCCTCTGTGGTTTTTAAATTCTAAATGTTTGTAAAGGCATATATTTTCTTAACTGATGAAATTGACCAATAGTATCTTTTTATGTTGCTTTGCATTTTTTTTACAAAACTGACATCATTCTACATAAATTTTGTAAGACACTTATAAATGTATTTCAACAGGTCTCTTGCTGGCCTCTACAGAGATTTGAACAATAAGCTCGGTGGAGGGCGTGTTGGAGTTCATGTTCGAGTGTGTTTGTGAAGCTTGTTGGAATATCCAGAAGGAGCTGGATCACAGAAATGGGCTCCATTTCTCACACTAATAGATAAACGCACATATTTTTTGAACAGCCAACTAATAAAGCCTGGCTACGTGGGTTACCCCAATAGCAAAACGCTTGTTAGCACGAATAGCGCTGGGTGACCCATGCCTACCGACCACCAAATCTAGGGAAAAATCCAGCCACTCGAATGCCAATTACGGTAAAATCGAGCCCACCTACGGCATTTTGCTGTCTGTAGGATTTGAATTCTCAACCTTTCCTAAAGGAAGACATGAGGCTATCATTCAATCAAATTCGTGTGATCTTATTTTCCAGCTATGAAGCTGGATTGCTTATATGTTCAATCTTTAAATTGATCAGCATGATTATATCTAGTTGCAATAATGCACTAACAACACTGGATCTACCAATTTCGTTATGTTATTTAGAGTGGACTTGTTTTAAAGTCACTTGTTGATTAGTTCTGTGAAATCAAGCTATACTGTTATTTAGAGTGGATTTGTTTTAAAGCCACTCAAATCTCACCAATAAAACTTCATTCATGAAAACGGGAAATTTATAAGTAGTAGAGAAATCAACAGAATGAATACTTACTGTAGAGAAATCAACAAAAGTGATATATATGATATCAGTAGTAACCCAATTCTGTATTTGACATAAGAGCCAAGTCCAGGTAAGGTTTTTTTGAAAGGTGGAAATTTTGTTGAAGTTCTAGCAAGGAACTAGAAGCAATAAAAGGGAAATAAAACCGTTACAACAAGAAGTTGCATCATGAATCCTAGTCAATATTTTCAAGTCGAGTAACTCGCATAGTCAATGACATTAAAAGGGAAATATTGTATCTGAGACATGAAAAATTCGCACCAGTCTGATTGTCCGATTGTCCATTTCATGTACCTTGTTGCCACACCGTGATATTAGCTGTGAAATTTGACCGTTTGATTTAGTAGCTGACTGATTCTGCTTAATGATGAAAATAATATTATTGTTCTGTTGTTTAATCGAGTTTGAATTTAACTGGTGTTGTGTAATTAATAAAAATAGCCAAATTATAATAATACAAAATATCATACAAAATACAAGTTAACATAAATCAAACATAATCCAAACAAACACATTGAATTTCAAACGGTTAGATTAGCAAAATGTCATACAAGAGTTTACATGCAAATCTAATTTGAAGCATCTGAAAGTAGAAAGTAGTTAATTAGCAATTTGGTCACGCAAAGTTATCCATTCAACCACTTTTAAACCCCACTCAATGTCTTGTGTGTTTTGACCTTCACTTCCTCCACCTTCACCATTAGGGGTAACCATAGTATTATCTTCAAAATTTGTAAATAATTCATCTTGAATGTTGTATTTTCTTATAAAATTATGCACTGCAAAACAAGCAGTAACTACGTCTCTTTGCACTGGAAAAGGATAAGGAGCCATTTGTTTTAGGATTGAGAATCTTGCATTCAATACACCATAAACACACTCAATAACATTTCTAAGGCAAGCATGAGCATGATTAAATCTTTCTTCCTTAGTTACCGGTCTTCGTCGTTGGAAATCGGCTAACCAATACCTAGTGTTGCGGTATGGAGTCATAAATCCACGAGTGTTGGTATATGCAGCGTCGCAAAGGTAATATTTATCTGTAAATGACAGTGTGACAGCTATTATATGAAGAATACAAATAATATATTTAATAATAAAATATATAATT
>BJCM01000325.1:0-16199 GCA_018326385.1 Flaveria bidentis | reverse complement strand
AAAATATTAAATATTAATTAAATATTTTAGATATTTTCAGATATTTTGGATATTTTAATAAATACTTTGAATATATGAAATAAATTTCAATAAAAATTATTATACTTTTATAAATTTTATCAAATAATACAACTTTTTTTTGGAATTCGGATATTCGAACTGATATCCGAATCCGAATCCGAAATTTCGGATATCCGAAAATCGGATATCCAAAATTTCGGATTCGGATAGTGAAATCCACTATCCGAAAATGAACACCCCTACTCTGTGGTGCATTTTTGGTTCATGTTCATGTGTTTCGGTGGTGTTCAATCAGTGGTTTTTTAACTTAAAAGATGAAGTTCTTTTTGCGAGTGATCTTATTCGGGGATCGACAGAGACGCACTGATGTGAGAATTTTCATTCAGGGAGGAAATGCGAGTCTAATGTTTCAAGGTTTCGTACTTAAAAAATGAAGATAATCGAGTGGGTTAGTCTAGTCATCTATCAATTATCCAATTAGTCATTAAAGAAACAAATATTGTTACTTTACTACTATTGTATTTTAAAATTCATCATCATTTGATTGAAAAGTAAACTCGGTGTTTGGTGTTGATTGCTGTTCATCCTTTTGGTACTATCAAGGTTGGTTAATTCTTCAAACTCACTAATCTGTTTGTTTATTTGCTTATGTTTTGCTATCAATTGGAGATTTCACATTTTGGGGGAACAATTTGAACTTGCCCAATGATGATTGCTTGTTAGTACAGGTGATTTCTGTTTGTTACATTGGTCCTTTTCCTTGACAACCACGTCATCAGTCAAATAGAAGAGAATAAGATTCAGTAACAACCAACTTATGTGTAGTTGTTGGTGCTCCATGTGTTTCGATGATGGTTACAGGGCAGAAACCTTAGTGTTGAAGGTTTCTACCTTTTATGTCATGACATCTGAAACAAAGTGGGGCGAAATTGCCTCTAATCCAACATTTGTTTCAACCATTATAATTGGGAAGTGGTGTTAAGTCAAAGTCCATTGCTAATAGATTCCCATGGTAGCATACTTCTTGTAAGATGATCTAATTTTTGTTGGTAAGAGAATGGTTAGGCTAGTAAGCAGTTTAACTCAACTTGATTAAACTAGAAGGGACAATAGGACAAGCTTCATGATGTATACATGAACTACAACTCGTATGCTTTACTTTTAGAGTTTTGGTGGGTGTTTCTTTCTATATACAATTTTATGGTTTCTATATGATTGTTGAACATGCTTGGATAGTAACTATTGGGTACTATTATCTAATTTTAATATACTAAATACAGTTTTGTGTGAATAGTAGGTTACACTTACAAGGTATATTTTGAGATTAGTGTTACACACTGATATCCTTTAGTTTATCGTAAATACTATCAATTTAGTGTAATACATGCCCACCAGCAAAAGGCGAGCATTCTTAAGATTATAAAAAGAGAAAGTGAGGGATTAATAATGTTTTTATGAGATATCAATAACTTGGCCATTCTTGGAGATATGTTTTACTTGAAGATCTCCTTATGTTACCTTTTCTTGAACAAAGTGAAAATTCACTTCTATATGCTTAGTTTCTGAAATGAGGATTAGCCAAAAGATACGCTAAAAATAGATTGTCAAACTATAAAACTAGAGCCGAAATGGTGCTAATACCTATTTCTTTTAAAAGCGCTTGAAGCCATGTAATTTGACACTAGTGTCGACAAGTGCTCTGTATCATGATTCAATCAAGGAACGTGAAATCGTGTATTCTTTGCAAGTGGTGCACCGTTGCATGAAATGAAGTCAGAGCGAAAAAGGTGACAATTTCTTATGGACCGATAGGCATGCATAAACAACCCAATAAGCATTAGATAAGGCTTTGAGAGGTAAAGTAGTAGAGGATGAACCACCTTGGCAACATGCATTATTAAATGCTTGAAGATTAGTCAAGATGACACAATTAAGCATGCCATAATCAACTGTTACATAAAGACAAAGTAAATCCCTTTTGACTGCATACTAGTTGTTGATTATAGGAGCATATGTAAATTAGCAAACATTATTAACTGCAAACATGATTCTCATCAAGAAAGATTGACATATTGAGGAGTCCTAAGAATCTCACATATTCAGTTGGATGACAAAAGGCCTAGACTATTAGTTAGAGATAGTGTTGTCAATGTTTCCATGGGTGGTGGCATGTCACATGTGTTTGGAATTTGATATATTGACTTGTTCTAGAAGTTGTAAAGGTGAATTTAATGAGAAAGTTAAGGTCAGAACATTAAGAAAATATTTTAATGCCCAAGTGATGGTTAAGCATACCAAAATCCTTCAAGTGCAAAGTCAACTGAGTTGGCAAATGACTCGGTTAATGGCAATGGAGTTGATCCCAGAGTCTAGAATGTCATCTCACCATGAACCAAAATATAGAAAGACTACTTACACAAGAGTAAATTAAAAGCTTGGGATTGGGTTTGGCACCTAAGGATCCAAGAGTAAGTAAAGCGTGTGAAAGTTTTTGAAACCGCGCTCTAGGGTTCTGCTTAAGGCTATAAATGAACTTGTTGAGCAGACAAAAATTATTTTTTCGTCTAGGTCACACACAAGGTGCAAGGGTTAGGTGAGGCGTAAGGCATAAGAAAATGCACTAAGAGGAAAAATAAAAAAAATATATAAATAGAACATAAATTTCTAAGAACTTAATACCAAACCCTGTTGTCAATAGCGGCTATAGCGACCGCTATAGCGCGCTATGTAGCGACGCGACCATCCCTCGCTATTTGCAGATAGCGACTGCATAGCGGAATTTTTGATTTTTTTTGATTTTTTTATGTTTTTCTGATAAATATGAGATTTAGATGATTAGTAATAGAGTGTTTTAGTTATTTTGGGGATGTTTGCTTAGATTTTCTACTACTTTATTGCCAAACATGGTTATTTCTTGAATGTAAAACATTCTTACAATTATTCTACTTAATCGCTAAACACAAAATAGTGGTCGCTATTTACCGCTATTCGCTTGTAGCATATAGGTGGCTTGTCGCTATTTACCGCTATTCGCTATTGATAACTATGATACCAAACCATTTATATTGTGTAGTGTTCTATAATAAATAAAAGGGCATTTACATATTACCTCTTCCTAAACTAATTAATTACTTATTTACACAAGCAAAAATCTAATTACATATTTCCCCTTTCTACAACATATATATTACATATTTACCCATTTTTATTAAAACTAGTTATTAAATGATTATTGTATCCATAATTCTACTAAGTTGTTTTAATATTTTTACACATTTCCCTTCCTAAGAACATCAATCACATATTTAATCAAGTTCGAGGCTTCTATATAAATAAAAATAATAAAATTACCCAACTCCAAATAGAAAAGTTTAAAATTTTAATTTCAAAACAATAATCATCGATAATCAAAGTTATAGATCCAAATACAAAACACAATTGTCACAGTTTTAACAAATTATAATAACAAAACATCAATATTTAAACCCCTTAGTAAAAACAAGATAAAATAGTTATTTGATAGGTTAATTTTAATGAAATGGACAAATATGTAATATATATGTATTAGGAAGGGGGATTTGTAATTAATTTAATAAATTGGGTTCAAAATATGTAATTGATGGTCTTAAGAATGGGAAATATGTAAAATGCCATAAATAAATAAATAACATTATTCAGACATTGAAGTATAATAAAAGGTCAAATATAATAAAAGATGTAATTATATTTCAAACAAAATTAAATAAACTAGTAAAGTAAAATTTAAATTAAAAAATAAGAACAAACAACTACAGCTTTAAAAAAAATAAAAAATTAAAAAATGTGTATTAGGAAAGTCACTTTAGCATATGCATTGTAGTGTCACTTATGTTGAACAAATATCAACCAAAACAAATATTAGTTATAACATGTTCATCTTTATCTTCTTCATTTTCTCTTCTATAAGCCTTTTTCACTCTACAATCTACACAAGGATCCATAAGGCTAATTCAAGCATGTTAAGGTTGTTTTTGGTTAGTTATCACGCTTGCTAGACCAAGGCACCCGCCTTGCCTCGTCTGCGCGTCCAAGGCCCCCACCTCACACGCACCTTATGAAGATCATCGCATTGCGTTTGTTTGAGGTGTCTAGGCCTCGTCTCGCACGAGTGCCCGAATGCCTTTGACTAAATAGCGAGTCATTACAAATGTCAGGAGGTTATGTCATGTGGATCATGAAGAAATGCAATTTAACTTTTAATTGAAAAGGGTTATGCGGTGCTTGACTTAGCTCCCACTTTGTGCAGGGGCCGTGGAAGGGCCGGTTCGCTTTGTGATCATGGAAGTCGAACAAACAAACAAACATACCCTTTAAATTCCTGCTCATGTTGATTCAATCAACATTCGAACATGCTAATTATTAAAAACGCCGGTTATGGTTAGGGTTATTAGTACGAAGGAGGTGGCCCTAGCTAGTGTGTTGTGAGAGTAGTGATAGGGGAAGGAACCTTCCACGTAATGCATCAAGTTGTTTGGTGATTAAAAAAGGCTGAATTATAGCCTATTTAGCCTTCGAATAACCATAACTGGCTGTAGTAAGGGTGAGGACAAAATGGTGTGGATTTTGAGAGGTTTTCTTGGTTGTAGAGAAGCAGACAATAAGAGTAATTGTGTTAGATGTCGGACTTAATCTTGTTGGTTCACACGTGAAGGATTGAAACTCGGGAAATAAGTTTTAGGTTATTTTTTTTATTTAGTTGTGTGCTTTGTATCTGGCATGGTAAGGATCTTTGAGTCATTGACAAGATGATTTACTTTGTTTTCTAGTTTGAGTAGGATTAGAAGTCTTGTGTTGCAAGTTTGCATTAGTATAAAGAGGGGTTTTAGGGTTATTGTTTTATGTGTATCAAGTTTTCTAATTAATAAAAAGAGCCGATCAGGATTTGATCAAACACAGAGAGTTCTAACGCAAACTCTCTTTAGCTTTTCGTTTTGCAATTGGGAAAATAGAGTAGCAGCGAGATTTCTTATTCTGTTGGTGGTTGTTAGCAATGGGGTTAAACAATCAAGGAAGAAATCTTTTTTTGGAGTTGTGGGTGAATGTGAACCAACAAAGATTCTGTAAGATTTTTTTTTTTGGGGGGGGGGGGGGGGGGGGGATTGTTGGACTTAATCTTTTGGTTCACATAGGAAATGTCATATCTTGGGAAATAAGTTTTTAAGTTATTTTATTAGTTATTGTTTGGTATCTTTTCGAGGTTGCTAAGGATTCTGTATCATTTAAAAGTTGATTTGCTTTGATATTGTTTCCTACTTTGTTTAGGATTAGAAGTCTTGTGTTGTAAGTTTGCTTTAGTATAAATAGGGGTTTTATGGTTATTGTTTTATGCGTATCAAGTTTTTTAAATAATAAAAAGTGGTGATCACGTTTTGATCAAACACTGAGAGTTTGTGTTCAGATTCTTCTGTTGTTTGATTCTGGGCGATCATTAGACACCAAGGATGTGGAGTGAAGGATGGTGAAAAGTGTAGAGTTGTATCTGATTAGGCAACAAAGAGGGTGTTGCAACCATCAGGTTCTGATGAGTAGTGGGCAGGACTGGTTGATTACGGTTTGCAAATTATATGTGACTACTATAGGAGATTGGTTTTAGGGTTGATTGGCAGCAGGAACGACTGTAGACCAGCAGGTTTGTAGAATTGTAGGGTTAGGACAGTACCAATCGGCTCTCTTGTAAAGTCTGGAGTATGATATGTTTTAGCAGCAATGGTGGTAGGATTATGGTCGATGATAAGCAATGGCGCTTGTTGGCAGCGGTTGTATCTGCTGAAGTGTTTATGGTACCTGGCAGTGTTATAGGGCAGGTTGTATCTATAGTTATTGATGATCTGCGAGAGGAATGGCAGATCTGGGAGAGGGTAGGGTGGAGTTGTGTCTGCAATTTAGAAGGTGTAGAGTATGCTTGTCTGCTTTTGAGGCCAAACTTATTCCTATTCTCATGCTTGTACTAAAAGTAATTAATTTGACATGAACGCATGATTGATTATTAAATAATAAACACTTAATTCTCAACATTGATATTATCTTTACTTGCAGAATCTTAAAGATACTTTCAATTGCACCAGAAAGTGATCATAAACTTAGTATGATAAGCTGGTACTCTGTTTTACATCATTAGATATCCTAATAAGGTTTCTTATATTTACTTATATAGCACACTTCTAAATGATTGAGTTAACGGATTGACAGAAGGGAGAGAGCACGACGGATAGCCCATATAGATATTAAGTCTTAGGATATCACTAGTTGGGAGGCATCTTCATTCATCATATATAGCCTTCTTTTTCCTTGAATATTCAAGAACTTTCTTCATAAGTCTCATAGGAGCTTTTACGCCTGCGTTCATTATGGCCAGCCAAACGCATACGACAACTCCTTTTGGCATCATCAAATTCTGTTATGTCATGAAACCTGCAGAAGCCAACAAAAAAGTAATACAGATAAAGGGCAGACCTAGGGCCTTGTTGTTTCTTCTAACTACATGCTGATTAATGGAGGTGGAAAAATGGGTGGTTTGGGCAGGTTGGGTAACCAGTCAGGACTGATGATTTGTTTAGTATGGTCAACTTGGGTTGCGTCGGTTATTGCCAAAACACAAACATCTTGTCTTTTCTTTCTTGGACTTTATAAACAGTTAATGTTTTAATCTAGTAAAACTATATCTTACTAAATTATGGTATGTCAAAATTTTTAATCTAAATGATTTAGAAGGCTTAACATATTGCAATTACACTGCGGGTGACTTTCAGTTCACCCTTTTTCATTTTAGCTAATGTAGTTTATTCTTCTAATAACTATGAAAAAGACTAATTTTTTTATCAACTTCTGAACCATCCACATTTGTAATGCAACTACAATATAAGATGTGGATAATATTAAACTGAAGTTTAAAGACCTTCTAAGAAAGACATAATATGAATTAAATGTTTTTGATTCTGCTTTTCTGGTATGTTTGTGCCTGTATAGTTGATAATCATTTGACAAGTTAACCAACATTATGTTCTATTTTGAAGTGTTGATTATCAATATTGTAGCTAATTTAATATCAAATATTAAAAAAAAATTAGTTTTTTTACCTGCTGCATTGCTGACAGAAGCGCTGTTGACATCCACCTGTAATAACAATTGGAGCCTTAGAATGAGCCTCACAAACTTTATGGCGTCGGTGGTATGTCTTGCAGTTAATCATATCATTAGTACAACCTTCCACCTGACAGAAAACTTGTATACTAGCACTTCCAGAACTCCTCCTTCCCATTACCTTTTTCTTTCTAGTACCCTCACCATAGTTTTCATCGTCATCTTCTTCTCCATCTTCTATCATCTCATTTTTCAACTTATTGTTCATGCTTCTGACTACCCTACCAGATTTTGTTGTTTCCATCCTTTCAAAAAAAGGAGTGAGTGCAGTTTATATAGAATAAATGAAGATAAATGAATAGGTGAAGAGGAGAGGTTGAAAACAAGAATGTGAGGACCACATTGGAGTTAGGGAATAACACAGAGTAGTGCTAATAAGTACTAATCTTATTTCTTATACTTTCATAAGTTTATAGTAAAAGTATTACATTTTAAAATTTCTGCTACTGCTATTGTTAATTTGTTATTATTGCTTTTACGTGCATTACATAATAGTTAACAACAAGAAGCAACTCGTCACCAAAAAACTCACCTGGTCCTGCCAATGCCTTGTTAGTCAATGGGCGTAGAGAAAAGGTGGCCTCAGGGGTTAAAAACATAAATGAGTTGAAGATCGATCCGAACCTAAGTCCTCTCCTAGAGGAACCAGGCGCTGATCACTAAGCCAACCCCTTGAAGGGTACACCAAGCCTTTTTTTATTCCAAACTAGTTGGGTTTTGCTAAAGATGAAACATACCATATTGTAGTCATGAAATGTTGCATGGTGATTTTGTGCCTGTTAATTCAATTACTAGTTTGAATTTGTATTTTTATCAAACAAACATTTTATCTTTACTTTTTAGTGAATTTGGAACTTTAAACATGGATATTGATTGATGTGAAATCATTATAATGATTCGTATAACTCATGGCATTAAATTAGTGCCATGTATCTTTTAGATTCAGACACACATTTTGTGCCCCTACCTACTTGCTGTCCTTTAAAGTCACAAAAATTGCATAGCTTTAGCTTTCTTTGATTGTCTTTAGACCCTGTATTTGAATATCTATGGTTCATCTCAAAGTTTTTCCGTTCGTGTTTTACTTGTAATTACTTTGAATGTTTTAATTTTACAAGCATACTTAACCCGATGGTCTGAACAAAAAAATACTCTATGGGTGAGGTTGTCACATAATTATCATCATTTCATGACATCGAATACATGACAACCATGTTCTTTCTTTCAGTGACAATCTTTTGAGCTCTACGATCATGGGGACTTGTGTCAAAAGGACGTGGTGGGATGGACCATACATTCACGAAGGGTGATAAGAGAGTTTACTGTACAAATTACGCAGGTACCCTTTTGCTTGCATAAATATTTACGTTTTGAAACGTATATATCAACCTCTCATGGTAGTCACTTTCCATAGAATACGATTCTTGCAAAGGTGAAAACTTTGTTGAATGTCCAATTAATTACATAGAGTTGTCTAATGTAGAGGTGACACGTGTGTACTCGTGTTGCAAACTTTTTTACATTCGGGCTTCCTCTGTCCCACAAATGAACACCCTTTTATTGAATTAAATGTTCCAGTCTAGTACTTTACATAATCATACTTTTTGAGCAATCTGGCTTTTTATAATTTTGTACCTGACTTTTTCTTTCAAACAAATGATGGTTTTATTAAATAATAAGAAAAAGAAAGAAACCCAATTGTCCAAAACCACTCTTTTCGCAAATGATAACGTCTTTTTTTGGTTTTTTTTATGAGAAAACCGGTCGTTTGCGATGGAAAACAAGTCATCATGACTGAAAAGGTCAAAACTTTTAGTGTATTTGTGTGGTCAATTGTGATTCATGGTTATATTGTTTGATGTTAAACATAAAGTAATTTCTTGTTACTCTTAACACTCAAATGGGAACTTTTCTTTAGATAAGGAGTAATAATGTTTACTTGTCTGACTCATCATGGAAATGGTAATTGATTTATTGGAGTGTAGCCAGGCCAACTAGCTTTAGTTGTGATGATAGTACTACATCAAGCATCAAATTGGGCCTAAGTTGTACATACTAGCAGCAGGTACTGTGGTCCCAATTTTAGGAATCTGCCCCTTACCATTATTATTACTTCTGAGTAGTCATGGTAACTTTTTTCTTTTTTTAAGGAGAATTTATATATAACGGTAACTAAGGGTGACAATCTAGTCGGGGTTGCATGTTGAATTGTTAAATTCAAACACTTCATATATTTATTCATGTCAATAACATCAACTCTAAACCTGACAACTAAAATCATGTAAACACAAACATGACACAAGCCAAAGGGTTGTAACCAAGTTGTAAATGTTGTAAGGATATATGTGACAACCCAAAAGTTGATTGTTTTTGTGTTGCGTCAAGATATTTGGGTAAACCTCATTTCGTATTATGAATCCATGTTGTAAGGCTATATGTGACAACCCAAAAGTTGATTGTTTTTGTGTTGTGTCAAGAATAGTCACCCCTATCTGTAACACCCCAACGTGGATTCATAATAAGACTGTTGTTTACAATTTTCTGATAAGTTTTTTATACCGTAATTAGGATAAACAAAACCAAATTGCTATTCAATGACTTAAATGAGGCTAGAGTACAACCTTTCAAATATTTTTTGTGACCTAACGATCCAATATTGTATTTTAGCTGCAAAAAATTGTTAAACATTATTGTTAGAAGCAGTAACCTCTCTTCCAGGGTGAAAGGCGAGTTGAACTCATTCAGGCTACATATTTCTTAAAGCACAGTTATGTACCACTTTCATTGCTACCAGTACAAGTTACAGTACCGTTATTGAATTGAATGGAGAAAGCTTTTTCCTCTATTTTCCGTGTGGTTATGATCTATAGGTGTATTGCTATATTGACAGAACTATATTCCGATGTGAGGTGAACAATTTGGTTATAGATACAAGTAAGACACATTAACATGTAGAAGCATGAGTTTGTTGTTTGCAAATTGACAGATAAATGTATACAAGCATCTGGTGCTCTTGGATGCATTGGTGGCTACTACATTTAATCATTTATAGTATATCAAAACTGACAATGCATCAGTTTTTTGCTTTCCAGAGTTTGAACATATTGCTCGTTGCAGATCGCTTGACAGCTTGTATGAATTAACTCGTCAAAGAATTGAGCTGATTTGTGTAGAGTGCAGTAGCTCTTATAAATGTCCCTGCTGAGTTTAAACCGAAGGTATCTCAGCTCGCATATAAACTTGAGTTAATTTGGCAAGTTCATTTCTTTGGATATTGGTGATGTATTATGTGAGACTTGTGTAAATCAAAATTATTGACTTTTTATTGAAGACTATTATAAAAAGTAATAAACAGAATCTTCAAAATTGGAAAACCAAGCTAACTCATCAAGCATGAGCAAGTAGTAGGCGAGTTGAATAACAACTCAATTTATGGCTCGATTGGAAAATCTGGGTCGAGCTGCCTCAACTCGTTTTATTACTAGCTCAAGCTTGGGTTGGTTCTAACTTGGTTCGAGCATGGCTCAAGCTTGGGTTAGTTCTAAATTGTTTTGAACTTGGATATGAAATTGGGCGGGTTGATGCTAAATGGGCGTGCCTATACCGTTGAAGCAAACATCCTTTTTGGATTTAACCTTGCAACGAAATCATTTCTACACGTTATTTTCTAGAAATTCAAAAAGAACCGTGTGATCCAATCGTCGCTTGCCATGTGGCAAGCCGACCATAGGGAATCACTGTCATTAGTATCAAATTTATACAAATATGTTTGATTATTTGCTTACATTTTCATTAAGATGTCTTTTGATCATTTCTAGTTTTATTTTATTTACTCTTTTTTTGTATGTTAGTATTTGATTAAAATGGTGAGTATCAAAATTGTTAATTTCGAATTAAAAAAAAATTAAATCATCCTAACCCTTCTAACTCATCTTCCGTGAAGATGGTAGATATATTGTGCGTTTTTTTATCAGCAAATGTATGATCTTGTTTCGGATGATAGATGTAATTTTAATTGGATTCACTTATTTATTTTCTGGTTGGATTCCAACCCTTTAAGGAGGAAATCTATAACCAGAAAAATCTTCTGGCTCAACCTTTAATAATTTTACTAAAAGTGGGACTTGAATTCAATACATTATCATATTTACATGTCTCGAGTATTATCTTAACCACTTATGTTAAGAGTCATTTGTATGTATTCTTTGTTGATGTGTCATATGTTAAAGTAACATTACTCTATCAATATAAGCAATAACTAGGAAATCCATTTTTTTGTAATCTACTTGATTTTAGGGTTTTTTTGTTTGTTAATATTTAATGTTGATTTTCTAAGCCAACAATTTACCTTGTTAGTAATATTATTTTTGTAATGAAGACTTGTTCAAGTGCTAAAGCTAAAAGTACCATGTTTATACTTGCTGATGTGAAGTTCACTTAGTTAGGAATGAAGGATCTATGTATTGTAAACTCATGATGCTTTGCATTAGTTGAATATTCATCACCGCATTGGCATTGTTAGGTGATACCAATGTCTATTGATTTAAAAAAAAATAAAAATGGTTATGGGTATATAAGTTGAATATTTATCACCACATTGGCATTGTTGAATCCAAAGATTTACTACCATATTTGCATTGTTGCTATAGAGTGCATACATGCATTGTGATATCTAAATGAATACATTGAACTGTAGAACCAATGCTACATTAGAAGAAAAATACTTTTTCGGTGCTACTTATGGTTCTTTTATTTGTTCGTTTGTTGCCTAGTATAATATGTATTGACTTAAAACTTTTTTCTAACCATATTTGCATGCACCAGGTCAAAGCTAACAAACAAGAATTTAACTAAGCTGAAGCTCACTTATAGATGACAAACATGAGCATGGGTATTGAGTTAGTTCTAAGTACGTACACCAAATTTACGTTTGGAATGGATAATGCTTGAAATAAGTAAATTAATTTTTATATATGTTTTTCAACAGGTTGTAAAAGCATGAGGCTTGCAGGTAACATAAGTTGCAGGTAACATAAGTTGCAGGTAACATAAGTTGCAGGGTATGTACTTACAACACAACAACATAGTGAGTAGAGTTGCTAAGAACATTTAACAGATCAAATAGAGAACTGGTTAATCTTTTGTAAAGATGCTAAGAACACAAGTAAATATGAGACATAACAAGATAGCAAAACACACAAGTAGTTGGTTTTCAAGATTGTAGTATATTGCATTCTCAAGCTTTATTACAAAAGTTACAAAGCATATCAGAAAGTTACAAGTACTTGAGATACATATATTACATCCTACAGCCGGTCATACTTTGAAGGCCAGCTGGATACAATTGACTAGATAACAAACAAAATCAAATGTAGAGTCAAAAAGCAGATTTGCCTTTTGACTAGTGATTATGACATGTCATAGCTCACATTCTAATATATTACAAAAAAGATAAAGTACATAAAGTAAAAAGTTACAGACTCAAGACCTCAATGTACAGTTACTAAAAGCATGGATCTTTTTATTAACTTATGAAATTTGGTGACTTTATAGAGTTGCAGCGGAAAGGGGTCCAACTTTATGTAAAAGATACATGAGATAAAGCATGTGTTCAAAAGTCTTCGGAAGAATTCTGTCTTCAAAAGTTGACTTCAGAAGACTTTGTCTTTGAAGCTTCAGAAGACTTCATCTTTGAGTTCGGAAGATTTCACACTTAGTGTATTTTCTAATGTTGGGGTGAAACTTTCGAAGCATTCTACTTCAGTACACTTGTGCATGCATGCATGAGAGACTTTAGGTGATTGGTTGCATAAGCCTTTACGTTTAATCCTTACACAAGTGCTTTATAAAATACAAGCAACATAGATCCAAAAAGATCAATTCTTATGACAAACAACTCTAGTGATGGTCTAGGTGCCAATAAGGATTGGAACAATGGCCAAAATCATCGAGAGGGTAATGCGATAGCACATTAAATATTTCCTTCATTTCACGGTTGTAATGTGTTTACTATCAATGCACTAACACTGCTATAAAATGTAACACTAATACACTGACTTATTACTTGTTAACATGCCTAATAACAATAAGGAATAGAAGTTGCGTTCTTAAAGATGTATAGTCGCACCACAAAATAAAAAAAAGAAACTAAATGGCCGACATGGGTGATGGTAACCTTATACAACTTAAGATTTAGCCTTATAGGAAGATTACACTTAGGTTGCATTTGATTGGAAGGAATGGAATGGAAATAAGAAACTATTATAATTTTCAAGTAAAATTGTGTTTGAATGGGTAATTAAAAGTAAACCCAAGGTGAAACATCCTTTTGATTTTTATATTTTATTACCCACTCAAACATAATTTACTTTAAAATTATACTAGTTTTTCAATTCCATTCCATTCTATTCCTTCTAACCAAACGCAACTTTAGGTTGCGTTTGGTTGAAAGGAATGGAATGGAAATGAGAAACTAGTATAATTTTCAAGTAAAATTATGTTTGATTGAACAATTAAAAGTAAACCTAAGGGAATGTTTCACCTCAAATTCTTTTAGTTGTGGGATTTTAAAATCCTTCCACCTAGAGAGGGAATTTAAAATCCCACAACCAAGGGAATTCAAGGTGAAACATTCTCTTGGTTTTTACATTTTATTACCCCATCAAATATAATTTACTTGAAAATTATATTAGTTTTTCAATTCTATTCCATTTCATTCCTTCTAACCAAACGCAACCTTAGGTTGCGTTTGATTGGAAGGAATAGAATGGAAATGAGAAACTAGTATAATTTTCAAGAAAAATTATGTTTTAGTGAATAATTAACAGTAAACCCAAGGGAATGTTTCATCTCAAATTCTCTTGGTTGTGGGATTTCAAAATCTTTCCACCTAGAGAGGGAATTTGAAATCTCACAACTAAGGGAATTTAAGATAAAACATTCTCTTGGTTTTTACATTTCATTACCCACTCAAACATTATTTACTTGAAAATTATACTAGTTTTTCAATTCCATTCCATTCCATTCCTTCAAACCAAACGCAACCTTGCGTTTGATTGGAAGGAATGAAATGGAAATGAGAAATTAGTATAATTTTCAAGTAAAATTATATTTGAGTGAGCAATTAACAGTAAACCCAAGGGAATGTTTCACCTCAAATTCTCTTGGTTGTGGGATTTCAAAATCTTTCCACCTAGAGAGGGAATTTGAAATCTCACAACTAAGGGAATTTAAGGTAAAACATTCTCTTGGTTTTTACATTTCATTACCCACTCAAACATTATTTACTTGAAAATTATACTAGTTTTTCAATTCCATTTCATTGCATTCCTTCTAACCAAACGCAACCTTGCGTTTGATTGGAAGGAATGGAATGGAAATGAGAAACTAGTATAATTTTCAAGTAAAATTATGTTTGAGTGAGCAATTAACAGTAAACCCAAGGGAATGTTTCACCTTAAATTCTCTTGATTGTGGGATTTCAAAATCCTTCCACCTAGAGAGGGAACTTGAAATCACACAACCAAGGGAATTTAAGATGAAATATTCTCTTGGTTTTTATATTTTATTACCCACTCAAACATAATTTACTTGAAAATTATACTAGTTTTCAATTCCATTCAATTCCATTCCATTCCTTCTAACCAAATGCAACCTAAGGGCGTTTGATTGGAAGGAATGGAATGAAATAGAATTGACTAACTAGTATAATTTTCAAGTAAATTATGTTTAAGTAGGTACTGAAATGTAAAACTCAAGAGAATGTTTCACCTCAAATTCTATTGCTTGTGAGATTTCAAATTCCCTCTCTATGTGGAAGAATTTTAAAATCCCACAACCAAGGGAATTTGGGATGAAACATTCCATTGGGTTTCATTTCAATTGGTCACTCAAACTCAATTTTACTTGAAAATTATACTAGTTTTCTCAATTGATTCCATTCTGTTCTATTCCATTCCATTCCTTCCAACCAAACGCTCCCTTAGTATAAAAATTATATATATTACCACGAGGGTAAATGCCCTTTCGTTGCACATTTTACATACACATATTATTCGATAATATATCATGTTTTAAACAGTGATGCATGGAAAAAGTTTATTTCTGTCGGAGTTCTTATATGTTATGGGTGGTAGTAACTTGCATAAGTTTTTTTTATCATGCCTATAAGGATGGATTTTATAGAAGAATGTCAATTTATATGTGGTTTGATGCACATACACAAAAGAAAAAAAACTAGACACATGATGTACTTTGGATATTATACATGACACAAATTTAATAACCAAAACAACCGTACACATAATCTACATGTAGTATTAGTAAGTTATAGTTAATGATCAATGACTATATGTATTTGCAATCACATTTATTTTTCTTTTCTTAATTTTAGCTGTCTTCTTCTCACTTGCTTAATGATACAACATTAAGTACAACATTATTTGATGTCGATCATACAATACTATAAATAAGCACCGCAATCGAAGCTAGACTGTAACTGTAATAAATTCCCCCCACACGTGCCTACCGTAAGCACATGGGTGAACAGGCTAATAATACACCAGTTTAGACCTCCGGTCAAGGTTAGGGTAATTAACTTGGGTGGGGGTAGTCAAACCCAATAGTACTATCCATCATTACCTCGATTTGGGAAATAAACTAATGGTCCGATAACAGGGGACTTCATACGGTAAGTAAACAATTTATATAATATGTGAAATCATTGACAGATAAATGTATCCAAGAAAATTTGTAATTAGCATATAATCTCCCACAAAAGGAAAATAAGTAAAAATGGGGCCGTTAAACTTACATGTGACGAGAGTCGGGTGTGGACATCTCTGTAAGTATCGCAATACTCGGGAAAATCTAAACTAAATTTTCCCTAGAACAATCAAGGAAACTTATGTCTAAGTAATTGCTCCTATATATAATGTAAACATGTAACAATTTCATCCACACACTTGGTAACAAAGTATTTGACTTGATGACCTATTTGT
>BJCM01000324.1:0-16048 GCA_018326385.1 Flaveria bidentis | reverse complement strand
GAGGTTTTCCACGCTAAAATTGTTGTCTCCTTGTTGTTTTGGATTGGTATACCCTACTTGCTATTTTTGTACCATCACAGGTTCAAACAGGTCGGGGAGGTTTTGACTAAACGAAGGTTAATTCCGCATTTGTTGTTACCGTTTGTGGTCGGGTAAACCGATTTTACCCGATAGTTTCCCCACCATTTTGGTTGTTCAATGATAATAAAATCTATTTTTGGATAGGATAGAATGATTCTCTTCTGATATTGTGCATTAATACAAGTTGATTGATACACCAACTATCGAACCAACATGTCATATTGACGATTAAAACCTAACAAAAATGTAATAATACAAGGTATTGTTAGACATGACGTATATACACCCCTATCAGCACCTACTCTCCTTGTATTGTCCGAACTAGACTTTATGGTAAGAACAAGAAATCATTTTAGCTTGAGCAATCAATGAATTTATGCATACGAGCTTGTTACGGTTCAAAGGTTTTATCCACATAAAAGGATAGATCTTGATCTTAATTAGTAACTTTTATAGAAAAATCTTTAAATGCAAATAAAATCCAACAATACTAATACATATTAATTGCTTAAGAAACAAAACCAAACTTAAAATCACCTTCCACATGTTACCAAATCACTCTCATAAACATAAACTGAACAAAAACTCAAAAGTAAAACAATAACTTTCTTGATCTACCATCCTTCCATACAATCAATGAGTTACAACCACATAACTTTCATATATCACTTTGTAATCAAGTCAGATGCAAATACCTTAATCAATTTGCAACAGAATTTCACCATTCCAACCAAAAAATGTACAATTTCTTCATGGGTTTAATGGATTGAGAGATCTAAGCAATGCCCCACAAGATAGAGCCTTCATAGAAGGTATTCTCAAACAACTCAAACTACCTCCAGGTATCATATCACACTCAGGCTCAGGCCTCTGCATCTCCCTCCCAGGAATACAGTTCAATGCAAAATCAAACTCCACATTCCTACCATACAACTTTGCACATTCTTGACTGAACCCAGAGAAGAAATTGTATGCAACACTCAAATTCATCAACGACTTCAACTCGCAGACCAAATCGGGTAACTCACCAGACAGTTTATTGTGTGCAACATTCAAAACCTCAATATCTTCCAAACAAGATATCGAATCAGGTATATGACCCATCAATGAATTGAAACTTGCATCAAAAACTTGTAAATCTGACCACAACCCGATCCCTTGAGGAATACAACCTGTTAATTGATTGTTCAAGAACAAGATTTCCTTCAATGCAGGACTTGAGTACCCAAAGCTGATTGGAATATCACCTGTGAGGTTGTTGTTGGCTAGATTGATGACTGATGCAGGGGAATTTGCTAAATTTTGTGGGATTTCACCTTCAAACTTGTTGTTATTGAGTAGAATTGCATCAAGATTCTTGTTAAACACAAGTTCTGGAATGGGTCCTGAAAAAAGATTGTATCTGAGGTCTAAATACACAAGATTTGGGATTTGTAGGGTGATCATTGGGAATGATCCTGAAAATTGGTTATTACTGAGGTCAAGTTCAGTGAGGGCAATTAGGTCTTTTAAGCTATCTGGGATTGTGCCTGAGAACCTATTGCTATTAAGGTGAAGTAAAGATAAATCTTTGAGGAGTGAAAGTTGTTTGACAAGAATACCCTCAAGACCACCATGGTTAAGGTCTATGCCTGCAACTGTTGCACCACTTCCAGATGAATCTGCACAAAACACTCCTTTGTAATCACACACATTTGACCCGACCCATGAGTTCAAGATCCCTTTCGGGTCATCTTTAATGGCTGATTTCCATGCTTGCAGGGCAATGTAAGCATTGTTGAGAGATGAAGATGATGGGTTTGATGGGTCAGGTGGGTTTGACCCGTTTCCGGTGGCTCTTCTGCCACCACCACCGTCGGCGCCGCCGTGAGCTGCAAGTAGAAAGATTAAAGAAATAAAAAGTTTGGATTTTTTCTGCATTTCTTGATTGTTAAGAGATGGAGATAATGAGGGGTAATCTTATTAGGGATGTTCTTGGAGTTGGGTGTGTGTTCTTGCAGAAATTAATAGTGAAAGATAATGGGGTTGGTGTAGAATTAAATGAGTATGAGTATGTTTCAGCTATTCATATTTCTATTGGGTTGTAAGGTTACTTCTACTGTTGTCAAGTTTGACATTTGCTCATGAATCATGATTACAATAATCAAAAAGCAACTTTGGCAAGATTTTAACTAGATATTAAGAAGATGATCCTCATGGTTATAATCTTATATAGGTTTCTTGTTTATTATGGGCCCACTTTAAAAGGTAATAATTAATTAGTGAGTTTTATATGGTTTAATGTCTCTAATAGAAACTTCTAAGCAAAGTCACCCAACATTTAACTTCATGTAACATACATCAAATAACCAAAAGTTACAAACTTATCACTACTAAGTTGTCATTGGATGTTTTCATCTCAAAAGAATTTACATCGTTTATTTCTAAGTGTGTATTTATACTATAATGTTACCTCTACAACCATGAAATATGTAAAAATGTTTCGTATATCTACTTAATATGACAAGAACTTTATTCGTGTGACCATGGTAATGGGATAAAAGTTTATTTAATATCTCTCATTTATATTATGTATAGTAAAAAGTGTATAGCACTTAGAGCTTGATGTGTGGATGTAGAGTGACATTATAGTACTGTATGGATTGCAGCTAATCTCCATGGGCATAATTCATCCTCTACATAATGTACTTGAGTATGGCTGCCACCCACGCTATATGTGAGTGGGTACTCATTAAAGGTTGATAAAAGAATCCAACTTCAAAGGAAAAAAAGCCATCAATTCCTTGATTAATGTTTTTAGCATTATAACCCTACTAAAACATTTATAATTCGAAGGGGTTTGGCCTTTGAGTACTAGCTAATGATCCAATAGAACACCTAAATGTTAATAATGATGGGTACAAGTACTGACTTGATCATCGGAAAGGCTATTGGCCTAGGGCCTCTTACAACGGGTTTTCTTCATGTTGCAACTACATTTTAGGGTAAAAAAAAGGCTAGATCTCATCCACACAACTTGGAGACCTGACTTCAACAAGATGTAGTAACAATCAACATGTAAATGTATTTTAAAAAAATATTCACCAGGTGACTAAAAGATCCACTTGCTCTAAAACTTCTTTGGTGGTTGTGACGCATGAGTTGGGTTCAACTGACGTGACCACTCGTGTGTATATGAGGTTTACAAGTTCATAAAAGAAATCATAAATCATAATCGACATCATCACATGTCATGACTTAATTCTCTAATTGTAACCATATCATCAACATCACCTATCAAATATAACTTCTCTCAAATGGTAAAGCAAGTTAACATCTTTATCTTTACGTTCTATAAAAACACTCACTATCTTATTATCTACATGTCATGGAAGTTGCCTACGTGATAAAGAAACAATATTCTTGATCTACCTATCTTTATGTCAGTGTCGGAATAAACTCGAAATGAATAGCGCATTCATTGTGCAATCATAAGATGTCGTTTTTTGGGCACATCAAGAAATTCTTTAATTGTTTGAAATATACATGGGATGCACCCTTATTAGTTATTATAAAAAAAAGCATTTACGTAATGTAGGTGGTGGCTAATGGCTAGACGCATGAGCCCTATTTAAGGGGAGACAAGTGAACATTTTGGTGGGACTCTAGGCACATGGCTCAAAAACTCAGGGACCACTCCACAATATGTTAAAGACCAATAGCCCCAGAAAGGGAGAAACTTGTTTCCAACAATTGGGTTGTTTTTCATTTATTATTAAGGTTTGATAACGGCTGAAAATAGATAACTGTATTATAGATAGCAAAATAATTTCAAAATTTAAGTTTGTTAGGTTGTTACGCATCAAATAATACCAACGTTTATAAGTACTGTAAGTGTTTTGGCGAACCTTGCTCTTTCTATTAACAAAAAGAAATCCCCACCCCCGACCTTTCCTCTTCCCGCAAAATCGAATGCCGCACGCAAAATAATCCCTTGTTCATGACTTTACGTTAGTCCGCCACCTGCCATCTTTTGAGTAAATCAAGAGAAGAGGGGAAAATAATATTCTCATAACATAGGCGAATTTGAAATGGCACACTAGCCGGTTACTGAGAAAAGAATCACCACCGCCGCACCAGTTCCATGAGAGTCAAAGAACCAGTCTCATGTTAGCAAAACTTTCTTGAAACTTTGTATCTTTAAATGTTTCAAGTGTATCATGACCTCTTATGTTTTATACAAGCTGTGCTAAACGTACTCCACGGCTCCACACCCCACCCCTTAGTGTCATAGCTCCTTGTTATCACATTAATATCTCTCTTCACACTAGATAACAAAATTTATTCTTCTGATTCGATGGTTTCCGAAAGTACATTAAAATTTAAACAAAAAGAGGCGCATTTAGCCTATCCCGTTTAAAACTAACCGAGGGACCTGCTTTTGATTTCTGGGGAATCTGTATATAGTTTGGAAAACGTAACCAAAGCTTTCATATTTCTAGTCCATTTTTTTTTTCTGTTAAAAGCTGGTAATAGTCATCAAAGAAACATGTCGGTGCTACTCAGATTCACTTTTGTGTACGTATTTCTGGTTTTAAAGGTTTTTAGCCAACAAAAGCATGGCATTTACAAGTGTGTTCATGTGTTAACCATTGCACAAAACAAAGTGAAGTCCATAGTAACGAGCCAACATTAAGTTTTACAGAGAATGTATGACGGAATACAAGGTCAAAAATGGATGACAATGGAATTATTCTCAGGGTCTAAATATAACATACCGGGCAGCATCTGCCACAATTTTTTACTTGTACGAACGACAACGAAATTTGCTGCTAACGGAGTCATAGGTTGGTAGATTGATAACTGCCATATGACGGTTAAACATAAGTACAAGTTCAAGAGGTGAAATGGCATTGAAAAAAATATGTATATATTTACCGTCTCCATGAGATGCCATTGTGAGGGGGGAGGAAAGAAGTTTTTTAGCAATGGAAGTGATATCTGCGCCTGATACTTCGTCTACAGCTTTCAAAAACAACTCCACAGGTTTCCTATTTTCAAATGTATTAATTTTAACAGTTAAAGCATCGGGCCACCGCTTATGAACAAGTTCACTTCAAATTTGGTTTTTGGATGACAAAGGCTAAAGTTGTTGACAAGTGCACAAATAAAAGATTATAAAAATAAAACTTTACCTCTCTCCGTATGTCAAAATCTGTCTGCCTATATCTTCTGAAGCAACCATCTGCAACAATAAATCATACACGCATGAAACCTCATAAGTCATAATCTATGCTTCTAGCTTAGTTGACTAGCAATCAACAACAAGACAGGTTACATACTCTTGATTCCAAGTTCATCAGAATAGCAGACTTGGTTGATTGTTTGGCACGATCCAGCTGTTCTTGTCTGACTGAAAAACAGATTTGATCTTTAGATAACTAGAGGTGGCAGGACGGGCACGATCAGAAGAGTTTGATAACAGATCAAGTCAACAATTACATGGGCCGGTTCAAGTTGAAGTGCAGTAGTGCACAAAATTTAGTATAATACATATTACATGGAAAGATTAGTATAACTTGTCTCAAAAAGGCACACCTGCTCTATCAGTGGCAACCTCATGCATCTCTTTAGCTGCTAAATCAATGGCTTCCGATGCAAACTCAGGGTTCTGTAACAAAGTGATTCAATTGTTACAACAGACACACTAAACAAATATTTTAACCATTAATGATTATCTTACGGTGGTGGCTTGGATTCCAAATATGGCAGTGTTATTGTAGATGGAGTTGAATGCTGAAAACGAATGAACTTCTGGGTACTCGTTTAAGACACGAAGATCTGCTCAGCACAATAATCAGAATCAAGAATGAGATTTTAACCAACAATCTTTTATACCCTCATTATATGTATAGCCAGATTGTGTGCATTAAGCAAGTATCTCAACTGGACAAAAGTACAACTTACAAAGCCGTGAGTACATCCCTTTTCCAGGACCCCCTGCTGAAAAAGATCCACCTCCTCCCATTAGCATCTGCAAATAAATAACACATGATTATCTCATTTTAAGTTGACATCCCATGAACTCTAAAAAAACGTACCTGAAGAACTGTGAGAGTCATGGCATCCTTCACATTAAGCCAGCCGCCAGGAAGTTCAAATGCAAGAGCAAAACTAGTTCTCTGATTCCAAAAGAAGAGTTGCATTAGAAGGGGAAAACAAACAATAAAGATGGATGGAAAGATAATTTAAGGGTCAGTTTATAAAACATACCCCTGTATCAGCCACAATTCGATGATCACCACCGACATAAACTGACCTTGGTTCCTCAACCTGAGCGCCACCTGGCAAATCAGAGAGAAGAGGTTCTGCGTATTTCAACAGTTCCTCATGTTCAACACCTGATGCAGCAAGAACAATCCCAGGAGCGGTATAGTTTTCCTACAAATTTCAAACATGATTTGGCTTTAGAAACAAGAAAAATCAACACCCAATGAATGGATGTCTTGAAACAAAGAAAAAAAGCACGACATTATCACTGGCAAAACTTTAAGTATTTTCCTACGATAAAAAAAGGTTGAATGGGTTGAACAGGTCAAAGGGTCAAAAGTAACTCTTAAGTTTATTCAAATGCATAAAACCTCCTAAATGGTTTAATTAAGAATAAGAATATCATCGCAGCAATACAGCTGCCTTAAGAGTTCATTATTAAACTTCTCTTTATCGAACTCTGGAAAAGAAGACACAAAAATCTGTTCGTTGTCACCTGACTTGACCCAAATATCTTGTATCGACCCGTTACCAAAAACACCCTATATACACAATATACAATAAATAACACAACAATGTAATTTATGGTCCGCAACTAACAGCTACAAATTGTTCCAATATGGTGCTGTCTAATCTGTTAAGTGAGCCTTCTGAAGCAATAAGAGGATTGGCTAATGCCCCAGAATATCCAGCTGAATGAATAGCTTCCAACAGCAATGTCTCTGGATTATTGGCATATTCACTGATCTCTGCTTTCACTTTTTGGATCTACAAATACATATTATAACATTACTTTCAGCAAACATTCAAAATAAAAATTAAAAATTAAAACCCACTAGAAAATTTAGAAGACTACCTGTTCTTTGACCTCCCAGTCCAAAAAAACTTGATTTCTTACAGAGTCAACAAGTAACTCCACCATTTGAGGAACGTAAGTCTTGAGGGCATCAAATGTGTAACTCATTTGCTCCCTGGAAGCAGAAGCCGTCACATTGCCACCAATCGCCTCCACTTCTCTCACAAGACGCAAGTGGCTTCTGTTAGCAGTGCTTTTAAAGGCCATACGTTCTAGAAGGTGTGTAGCTCCAAACGACAATGGCGTTTCATAAATCGAGCCAGAATTGACATACAATCCAATGGAAACTGCAGGGTTCTGTCAAATAATGCCAACAATTATGACTACATCATAACAGCACTACCTAATTATGGTTACTTTCACATAAACTGTTCCTTACAGATGAACTTTCAGAGGCGATTCTGACTTTATTTGGCAGAGTTGTTATCTTGGTTTTCCCAATTTCCACATGATCAGGTAAAGAAGCTGGTAGCTCAATACCCTTAAGTGGAAAGTCCAAAGGAGGGAGGCTGGATGAACTTCCACCTGTAAACCAGCTAAAGATACCCCCTGATGAAGATTTGGCTGCAACTGCGCTTGAACTTGAAAATCTGGACAGGGCCCTGTTGCCCTCCTGGCCCTATCACAAAAAAAACTTCCATAAATTTGGACCTGATCTATAATCATCCAAATTAAAGCTTGTGACATGATAGTTGAATTGCAACAGAAGCTTTTAAAGATTCTTTTCGTTCTATTTCTTGAACATCTTTTACCACATTAGATTTCAACAGATGATATAACATGACACATCATAACAAATTTGTATCTACCACCATTCATAAAAAACATGATAAGCATACAATGAATTCTCTGCAAACTCATTAGCATTGAATCGTATAACCCGTTCCCCTCAGAACTTTCAGATAATATATTTTCAATTCAACCTTCAGAGCATTGCCCGAAATAAATACTCCTAATTCCTAAACAAACAAACAAAAAAAAAGAAGTTTCTTCTTCTAAAATATAAACAAGCAATTCAGGATCAAACATGTAGGTCAAAAAATAATTTTTCTCCAGCCTTCGTTTCCATAACATGATTTTTTTTTCATTTTCTCCAAACTAAAGAGTGTAAGCCAATAAACATTTTCACTTTTTCGTTTCCACCACTAGATTTACTATAACTGATCACGTTCATACGTTCGAAACTATAGGTCATGTGATCGCTTCAGACATTAGGTTTATTATAATTATTATTACGGAGTGTATGATTTGATTGAGAATTACTGACCTTGAGGGTTCTGATTCTCGATGCAGCGGCTCGATACATGACGAATGATGAACGAGTAATGAAGAATAAGAGAGTATGGTGATGTTCGTATGTCTCGAAAGCTGCAGAAGAAGGGTGTTGAAGCCTGAAGGGCGAATTTGGGGTTTCGAAAGCGAGAGCTTGAGGCTGATTGGGGTTAACTCGTGTGAAAATGTGAGAATTTGTTCTAATGGCACGTGGGAAGTATGGGCTTGGGTTGGGCTTAGATAAAGTTTGTCATGGTTACGGGCTTGGTCTTGGGCTTGGGTTTTGCTGACAAGTTTGTCGTGGTTATGGGCTTGGGCTTGGCTGGTGGCTACGGTTATGGATTGGGCTAGGGCTATGGTTTGGGTTAGGCCGTTAAGGTAATGTTATGTATTAACTTGCAGAGTTGCAGCTTGGTGTTTTATGTTGGTTGTTAACTCTTTTAACTAGTTAATGTAAGCCCGAGAGTTGCGATAGGTTATAGGTGCGTCGAACTGTGAAAAAAGTAGACGTTAAAATGTTGTGATAAAAGTAAAAGTAAGGATGGGTGTTGAGGAATATGAATATTGTTGTTTATAGTTCCTATCAATTTAGTTATTATAAAATTAGTAAGTGTGTTTCTTCTTCACTTGATATGTGTTCTATGACTATTTGAGATAATGTGTTAGATATTATTAATGTTTAAAGTGTAGATGTTAAGAACAATGACTAATGTGAAATCCTTGAACAAGTTTGATTTATTTGGATGGAATTGGCTCAAAAACTAGATGATTTTATTAACATTACAAAACTTTGAATTTTTTATCAACTTTGCTAATTTCCTATGTGAATTTTAGACGTGTTAAAGAAAACGAAACCCATAAAAACTGAAAACTGAATCGTATCCTTAACCGAAAAACTAGACAAAATTGTGAAATTGATTTTCGGTTAAGTTCCTAACTATACTTGAATTGAAAATACGGTTATCGTGGATCGATGTTATGTGGTCGGTCAAATATATAAGTAAAAGAGTGTATAATCACCTTTGATAATAAATGACAGATTGATGTCAAATCCACAAGAAATCATTAGATAGTGTTAGCAACAACTAAACTAGAAGCATTAACATTAAATATTTAAAAATTTTGCTTGATTGATTGATTTAAGAATTATAAAATTAACAAAAAGTAAAGTATAAAATTTTAACAATCTTGGGAAAAAACAACTCATTTCAGGATTCCGGTTTGACAAAATTTGCTATCTTATTTTTACCTAATGGTAAGTCATTAATAGTAACTTTATAAGTGATAAGATCTAAGTAATGATTACATGTTACAAACTAAGAAAGACGATTACTTATGCAAACCCATCATCCAAAGTCAATCATGAATGACTTCATCATTAATTCTTCAACACGAATGGAATTGAGCATGTGAATCAGAATGATATTGATGCGGGAAAGCTTTTGAAATGATGAAAAATAACTGCTTTCATCCAAGATTGCAGCTATGGAAGGGTCTTTTTGTTTTAGGGGCAATCCTCCATTAAATCCCTCAAGATTAAGTCAAATCTTTCTAATTGTGTGTCCCGGAGTCGGTGGCATCCAAAGTGGCATCAATGGCTCATAGAGTGGCGTCGATGGCAACCAGCTTGGCGTCAGGCTAGGTGTCAAAGGTGGCGTCAATCAGCAACTTTCGGATGCACCGACGTTGGTGGTGTAGTGCCGCCTAGAGTGGAGTCGGTGGCACCACCACTATTGCACTTTTGATTTCCATTTGTAACTTTTTGAGATCTTTCTGTTGATAAGTCGTGAGTCCCGTAACTCTTTTTTTTAGCTCAAGTTATGCTCGTTTTAAGTTATCATGATCGTTGCAACATCTTTTATGCGTTTCTTCATCTCCCGATTTTTGATTTTCATCTCGTTTCTTCCATAATCTTTATATTTTCTTGTTTATCCTACAAACACAACGATATCTTTAAAATATTTCTCATAAATTAGCACGTAAAACACATAAATAAAGCTTTTAAATACCAAACTTAAACCATCCAATTGATCGGTTCCATAAAATCTTTACTTATTCAGTTTAGTTATTTATATTCAACTAAAAATATGAATTCAACCAAATTCACTTTGTAAATTTGGTTTAATTGGTTAAGTTAGACATGTTTTTATTTTGTTTTCCTTCTTCGGTTAACGTACAAGACAAAAATAAACTTCCTGACCACGTAAACCGAACTAAAAAGATTAAATAAATCGTTAGTTAAACACATAGGTTTAAAGTTTTTTTGAAAGTTTGCAATATGCCAAAACTTGCCCCTCAGCTTTATAGCATCATTTTATTTAACACTAAACTTGGGTTTACTTAACTTTAATGATACAAATTTTGAAACTACAACAATCTTTCAACATAAGAGATCTTGTTTTACTCTACAACACTTACTTTTACTTTTATTTAATATTAGTGTAAAGAAGTTTCATTATAAAATAATTATTACTAACAGATTTTCTTCAACATTGTTAAATGATCCCCAAAAGATACAATTTTAGTGACCTTGAGGGTTATAAAACATAAAAGTATACAAATACTATAGATATGTTCAATTTGTTATATTTTTTATGTATTAATTTCATAATTAACCCTATTTATTTAACACAAGTTGTTTCCCCACTTGCCGGAAGACATCGACCATATGCAAATGGTGTTTTAATCTCCTAAAACATCCAACATGCAACTGTTAACAATTATATAGATAATAAACTTATAATTCATCGTCCCTACCACATGTTAATGGTAGACTAGACGTTATCAACGAATAGACGTAGATTCTCACATATAAAATATATAAATTGATTTTTATGAACACCGTCGCTTTCATATATATCATTAATTAATCTTCACATCTTATCATTAATTAGTCGGCTCCTTAATCTCTTCTAGAACGGATCTAGGGAGAATAATACTTAATAGGAATTGAATATGCTTTGATACTGTTTGATTACTATAGCTAACTTGTTATGGTTTGGTTAAATTTCTATTTTAAATACGAAATCTTAATGGGGTCATGACGTTTGTTTATCATCGTTTATCTTTATTTGTCAGGTATTATTATATCTTCAGTTTAAATGTTATGATACTTATCGACATTTTCTTGTTATCATTAGCCGTTTAACTTCATAGATGTTTTTCCATTCTCTATGATTTGTTTATTTTTCTCACAGGTAGAGCCAACTGTATAAAGCAAAAGATTTTTAATTTTAGTTCACTAGAGAAAAATAGTGGGGAAAATTTAGGTCGGTTATCCTCTTTTGAAAAACATTTTCAGTCACTACTTTTTTAGATATTTTTGACACCATTTTCCTTCCAAAGAATGTGAACTAAAAGTTTTTTCTTTTCAGTTTTATAAATACACTACAAGTAAATTTATTACTAATAATTTATTGAAAAAATATCAATTTATCACGTAAACTAAAAGAATAAATTTCAAAAGAAGTCGTGACGGTTTTGATAATTTAATTTCGTATACATTAATAACTATAAAAGTTTATGTAGGTACGTTTCAATCTTGGCTTGATCAAATAGTAATCAAATTATTAATTGGTGTAATTTATTTAAGGATACTGCATATGAAGTAAAACTTCAAAGAAGATTGCAGTTTAGAGGGATAAGTGTAAAGTTACTTTGATCATTAGCTAAAAATACGTTTAGATTATTTTTAGTATGGTGGTTGTACTCTCTTTATCTCTAAAGATAGAGCTAAGGTTTATTATTATCATCTTAGCTCTTCCCGAACCCTACAAACAACTATGTTATAAGTGGAATATACCATATACATTTGTTTTTTTAATTATTATTATACTTCGTACTGCTTGCTTTAATCATGGGCCACACGAATGTCTTACTATTATCCTTGTTACAAGCGCCATCAAAGATGTGAATAATATGATTTATTGACAAATCATTAAATCAATTCAATGATTCGAACAAAGTTAACAATTAACACACACGTTTACAATAATAAAAGATGATGTAAAATTTACAAATTTCACTAAATCTAGAAAAAAAATTGTTCATATTTTCTTGATCAATCCATATGAACATGACTAGAAACCAGGACCATATATAGAGTGTTGTGTTCCTTCAATAACATTCGATAAATTATTCTTTGAACACATGAACTTTCACCATCTTAGTTTTTCTGGGAAATACTGAAAAAAAAAACCAAATTCAGTCATGTGAAAATTTAACAATATTTGTATAAATTTCTTTGAGAGGATGATCAATGGACTAGCGGCTCACCTTTTCGATGAGCGAAAGATAGTATGGCTTGACCTTTTCGACATCAACCCGAACTTTGCTTTTACTATAAAGGTCATACTTGCTGCAAGCAAATGTTAAACATTAGATAACTGTTACTATTATTCTTTACATTAATCTTGATTAGGCACAAGTTAATTATGATTACTTGAATATTTGAAGCCACTTCAAGTTCTCAACATCCTCCTCATTCATCAAATGCTTATAAGCACCAGACCGATGCAATGCTGACATATTCAGAAGTATCATTTCATAAGAATATGATTCAAACATCCAAATTAACCAACTAAATTGATTTACATAAAAGAAAATCAAAGTTTTAGCAGCTTACGATAGAACGAATGGTAACGAATGATAAACAATCCTGCTTGAGGCAAAGTAGTCCCATTTTCCTTGGCCACCTGCAAATTTAGAATGTTAAACATCATCTTTCTTTTGTCACCTAAAATTAAATGCAGCATTATCTACAATAAGAAATAATATTCAAGATTTTAGCTAACATACCAAATACATGTAATCATCATGCCCCCATGATATCATCACATTCTCTAGCCCACATCCTTCCTCATAAATCCCATTCTTAGTTTGATAAGCAGGATTCTTCATATCTTCATTTTCTTTAAAATACTGCAGCATATATAACAACATCAACTTCACATCTAATAAACTAAAATGAAACAAAACACACATCGAATTCGACATCGGTTAAAAACTATACCTTATGATGAACAATTGATTCATCAAAAGCACAACCAAGAGGGTGTGTGTCACCTACAACAGCCCATTGTGGAAGCTCCCCAAATCTTGGAAGCAGCAGAACTTTCCCAAGGTCTACAACACATCAAAAAGATAACTTTTTTAGAAAAAAGTTAAATCATTTCATATCTTTGTAATTAGACATGACATTTGCATGCAAATATACCATGAATAAGTGCAGTCAAATGAAGCCAATCTTCATCAGGATAATCTTTCCTAATGGCTTCAGCTGTCTGCAACAAATGCTCGATTTGCGGTTCGTCTAAATCGGGATCGCTATTGTCTACAACTTCATTCAACAGCTCACAACATTCCCATATACTCATCTCCAGTTTATCCAGCTTCCTATACTCTTCTCTCATCTTCTTCACCTGCATTATCATTATCACAGTTCAATTCTATTTAATACTTTAATCTACCGTAAACCCATGAATTATATGTTTAAAAAGATCATGAACCATCATGACTCTTACGAATTCATATGTCTGGTTGATATGATTCAGCCTGTAAAACTCCTCAACTTGCTTGTTTCTTATGCTTTCAACATCATAGTCTCTGAACGTGTGACCAAATGCATTGATCTCCGGTGCATCAAAGCCACCACAACCGCCGCCGGCGCCGCCGGCCACCGTCTCCGGCACCGTGAAACCACCGTCCAACACGAGCTCATCGGCGTTGTTACAATGGCTCTTTGTTTCCACCACTTGAGAATCTACATACAAACAAGAACAAACGAATGAATGAATGAATTAACGAACAAATAATACATTAATCTTGATGAAAAATGCATGGGAAAGATGATTTGAGAAGAGAATTGAGCTTACGGGGTGTGGATTGCTCGAAACACACAGTCATTTTGACAGAGGAGATTGATTAACAGAATATGTTGAATTGAATTGGTGTTGTTTGACGATGATGATGAAGATGATGAAGATGATGATGATGATGAGGGTTTATATGGTGGTTTAAGGGAGGTCCTTGATTGCTATTTTAGCTGTTCTATAGCTGAAGAAACGCGCCAAAGGATAGATACATACGCGTGACTTGTTTCCCTTGCGTACGCTCCTTCATGGCGCGTGTATTACAGTCTGTTATAATATCTTCATGATTTAAAAAGGAAAGATTGAGTGTGGTCGGTTGGTTTACAATAGAACATGAAAAAGAGAGATGCTAACTTTTAAATTAACAGCTATTTAACATGTTTATGTTAATCCTTTAAAAGAATCAAAAGTTAATGTTTCAAGTTTTGATACTATAGAGCTTAACTACATTTATCATAACTAACGATTGTCGAGACTAATATCATTAACCGGTCTACTTGTTTTCAATTAGGGTTATAAACAAACCGACTTGTTTTCAAGACGATTTGGTAAATTTTATTAGAATGTATTTTAATCTAAATTTATAAAAAAATTGTTTGATGTCTGCTTTCATTTAAGCTTCCTCGAATAAGGCCCGTAGCTTACAACATCTTATGAGAAGGGCATGTAGCTCGATACAATTTAAGGCAAGTTGCGTACTTGCTAGAGACGGATTCCGTTATTCCTTGAAACATCAGGGCTCAGAAATTTTTTTTCATGTGGATGATAGAGAACATATTTTTTATAGATCCCCAAAACGAGAGCTAGTAGATGAAAAGAGACTTCGCGCCATAAAACATGCCCAGATCTACCAGAAAAGGGGTTTAGAAAGGTTCTCGAGATTCTTAATCGTTCTTTTTTAGTGGCGAGGAATAGTACAAGGGAGCGAGACCAAGCCGAGGTAAATTGTTGAAACAATAGTAGAAATGGATATTTCTAGTAACTATAATCGTAATCTATATTTGTATATTTAGTTTTTTAAATTGTGAAATGTCAGAATGATATATTTTTAATCATTTTATAATTTATATTGACTATAATTTAAAATTTTATAATTCAAGCGGCCTAATGAACAAGCCGTGAGCCAAGCTGACCTTTAGCTCGATTTTGGCTCGTTTACAAACGAATGCTTTCGAGCGAGCCATTTTCGAGCGGGCTTCAATCAAATCACGAGCACGAGAGTTTTAAACAACCTTAAATTTATTTAAATAGAAATATGTCAACTAGTTACAAACTATTTAGTTAAACACACTATACAAAATAACTAGGAGTGAAGCTTCTTTGGGGCCGGGGGCCTGTCCCCCTCTTTTTTCCAGCAATAGTATAAATTTCCAACTCGACAGTGTAAATTTTCGGTTCAAACTCCGTCAATGTAAGTTTTCGGCTCGATAGTTTAAATTTTTTAACAAATATAAAGTTCGACCCTAAGATTTGGTTCAAGCTCGGTTCAAACTCCGTCAATTGTTTTGTATCCTTTAGCGTTCAAAGTCGGATATCCGAAAATTTCGGATAGTGATTCGGATATCCGAAATTCATTTTTTATTTTTTTTATTTTTTAGTTTTTTTACAATAATTAGACATATAATATTATAAAAATAATATAAAAAATCAGTTCATATCATAAAAGTCACAATATACACTAAAAAATCTCAATCTAAAGTAAAAATATATGTAAAATTCA
>BJCM01000323.1:0-14289 GCA_018326385.1 Flaveria bidentis | reverse complement strand
TGTAAACACGTTTGATGCTTGTAAACTTATGACAATTCACTTGTATGTTATGGTTAGTTGATCTTTGTAGCTACCATGTAATGTCGAATATATGTACAATCATTAATTATTGCTAGCCTAGCGACGTCATAGATCTATGGGCCTGACAAGCCTGTTTGGTTGATCAAAGTACACTTAGCTAATCGTATATACTTGTAAACGTTTGAGACTTGTAAAATTTTGTCAAGGTTTGATTGTGCATTCTGTCTTACATCCCTAGTTACTTTGCTCTCTAACTTATAACATGAATTGCCATCTTTTATATACTTATGTATTGCAAACTATGGGAATCTCATAAACTTTTAAAGTTGACCTTTTATTTTTAACATGTTTCAGGTTTACTACTTGTGGATTCTCTTCGTGCTTATATAAGACTTGGACCTAGTTTAATTTAACATGTTATTTCTTCGTTTGATTCTTTTGTATTGTATGAACTTATTTGTCTTGTAATGTTTCATGAATAATGATATTTAATAATATTCCAACTTAATTAGTTTCCATATGCTATGAACAATCGTCTCCCATTCGTCCGCCCCAATGATTCCGCCGTCGGTCGGGGTGTGACAACGTTCATCAGGTCAGATAACATGTTATTGCTTTGAAGTCTCGTCGATAACAATAGGACATAGAGCGGTGTTTCTACCGGCACCAATTGGCATTACACCCGAACCCTTCAGTGGGCTCTAAAAACATGTAACTGAATAGTAATATCATCGAGATAAAGTAAACAATATACAAAAATCTCAAAAGTAAAAGTGTATAAAGTTGGTTCTTATATCGAAAAAGAATTTATTTGATTTATTTTCATACAATTTGATTAGATATCTAATATAAATATAGCAAAACAAAGGTTTTCTTATAGAATAAATAAAAAAGGATTGAAACATAAGACAAAAGAGTGAAAAGTGTTAATTTCATTCTTCTGATTTACACGCACTCCTGCAAGGCTGCAACCACATGACTATGTTTATTCAACCACGTTTGCCATACAACCGGACAAATCCTATACCCTGACTATGTAACAACTACCGTTTAACTGTACACCATTATAATATTTTTTTATAAGTCTTTTAAATTACCCTGATATAGCAGTGAGTCTTTCCTGTACAAGATCTCAACCGTTCATATAAGTTTTATGTTCTAGGCTTGAATTTATCTAGAAAAATAATTAATGACGAAACTTATCACTATGAATAAACCGACATCTAGTTGAGAAATACTTTAGAACGAAGAAAACCAATCCCAAAGAAATGATCAAATCCCACTCGTGACTCGCTTGAATGATTTAAAAAAAGTTACCTTCAGGTCGGTATCACACCCCAACCCCCCTCTAGCCCACTCGCCTCAGTGATTTGAAAAAGTGACCTTCAAGTTGAAATTTGTCTTTTACTAAAAGGGGAGGGAGTGGAGCTCGGGTTCGACTCAAGTAGCAATGACTTCACAACAACATGGGCGAAACCCTTGCGAGTAGCAACACCGGCTTATATTTTCAGGTTCGTAAGTAACTTCTTATCTGTTTAACGACTATAAATGTACTTAAATTTAGACTACTAAATTTAGGTTCAAAGCCCTCACCATCTTTTTCTGTAGGATAGTTTTAAAGTAAGTGTAAGTAAAATATTATATGATAAGCTTTAATTAAAGTATGACTTAAGACAGTGTTTTGAATAACAGATCGGTCCGTCTGTCCGACCAGAAATCGAAGAGGTGACCGAACCGGTTTGCATCAATTCATTTTGGAGAGATTTGGCCGGCCGGTTCATCTTGAATCGATCGGACATGATTTTGTTTGTTTTTTCTTAAATTTTTTGGATTTTAATGAGTAGTAACGAAGGGTTGAACGATAAATTGGCATGTTGGACATAAGATTATTGTTAAGTATTATATATAACTATAAAAATATTAAATACACATATAAATTACTTATATTAAATTATATATAACTATATATATATTTATAATATCATGTACGTAATTATGACATCATTATATTTTTAAATCCAGTTCAACTAGACCAGTAAAACGTTCATTTTAACGTCCCATCCAATACTAGAAAACATAGTTTTTGTTTTCTTTGCGTTCCACCCTTTCATGGTAATAAGTATTACTACGTGCAACTTTTATAATATTTAGTTATCCTTTATTCCACACAATTTTAAAAGAATAGATAATTTATGGTCTCTCAGTCTTTCACAGTCTCAATAGTAAAAACTAAAAAGAGAAAGAACCTTTACTTCACTATGCTTCTGTACTTCATCGCCGTTGAACACATATCACACGCACCTACTATTCTCCTTCTTCCCCTTTCACCATAACTTCTCACCACTTCCTTCGTTCAACAATGGAGGCTTTCAGCTTGCTAAAATACTGGAGGACTAAGGCCGATGCTGCAACCACCAATGCTGACGTAACAACTTCCACCGCCACCACCATTGTCACAACCGTCAGCTGTCAAACGTCGGAGACAGCAGACGAAGAAGACGACGAGAACGACCACGGACCGTTTTTTGATTTGGTGTTTAGTTTACCTTCGGAAGAAGATGAAGGTGGAGAAGACGAGCTTGTAAAACTTGGTGAAACTGAAATTAGTGTCGATTATGGTGACGAAGATGAAGAAGAAGATTGTGATGGATCTGAGGAGGTGGAAGATGAGAGGGATTTGAAGTTCACGCTGTTGACTGATACGAGCTGTGGTAGCACGGCGGAGGTGAATGCTTCATCCGATGACTTGTTTTTCAACGGCAGTTTTGCTCCGGTGGAACAAACGGAGGAGATTGATTCAAAGCCATTGCAGACTCGTGCTTCGTTGATGAAATCAGCGACGAAGCTTCGAGTTATGATGTTGAACTTTAAGAAATCGAAAACGAACGCTTCTGATTCTTCAAATTCGAAGGAAGAACAGAAGAAAGAGGAACCGGAGAAAGCAGATCGGAGAGGAGAGAGTGAAGATTCCGGCAAGTCGACGACGGTGAAATACACCGTCGACGATGCTCCGATTGTTTCTCTGTTCAAACGGCATAACAGTTCAAAAGCCCCAAATAAGAAACAAAACGACAACGAATCGGTTTCTGCATCTTCAGAAGAGAAGAAGTTTTCAAAAGAGACGATGCAGAAGTACCTGAAGAAAGTTAAGCCTCTATACGTTCGCGTTTCAAAGAGATACATCGAGAAATTGAAGCTCACCGGAAACCTAAACAGTCTAACCTCACCGTCACCGTCACCGTCACCATCACCGTCACCGGCGACGGAGGATCATAAACAATCTCCGGCAACAAACCCTAGGAGAGAGAAAGGATCAAATCCAGAAGTTACAGAAGCACCGCTACTTCCGATCAACGTTAAAGGACTCAAACAAGGTAACTTACCTGCCGGACTTCGTGTGGTCTGCAAGCATCTACGAAACAGCCGATCGGCTTTCACGGCGGTCGCCGCCGCACCTCCGGGAGCAATATCGTCAAACCGCCGTGACGATTCGTTACTGCAGCAACAGGATGGGATCCAGAGCGCTATTCTTCACTGCAAGAGGTCATTCAAAGCTTCAAGAGGTAAAACAAATCAAATTCTGTTTTATAACAACAGATTTAACGATGATAAACACTATTGCATCTCAATTCGATTTCAAATTGTTCATAATGATCAGATTCCGATTGTTCGTCAAGTTCAGCGAGTGATCGGGCGACGCCGTACGATGAATGCGGTGGCAGTTTGTTTTCCGGTGCGGCGGACGGCGAAGTGACGGAGGAGATGAACAAAAGGTGATGAAAAAGCGGGAAATCGTATGGGATTTTGGATGTTGATTGTGATAGAAACGAGATTGAAATAATAATCATTAATCAATCACGTAGTTAGTAAATTACGTAGTCAAGTTATGCCCCGAAGTAGTAAATTAGTCAAATAGACATCGATATCACTTTGAAGTTTGATCAAGTATTATATTATTGTACAGTATTTACGTTCTCTTAAATAAATATTGATTTTGTAGGTGAATGGATTAGTATTCATAGTATCACATTTAATCGACTAAAATGTCTAAGTGATGGTGCTTTTTGTAGAAATGACTATTACAAACGCAAATAGACGGGTCGGTTCCAGTTGTGCAACAATGGTATAGATTAAAATGAACCGTTTTATGCCATTACGTATACTCTTACGTCTTTTAACTTAATGTCATGTCACCATTTTATTATTTTTCGCTTCATCTTACCCACTAGAAAATAGCCTTGTCTATTTTCACGCCCCTCTAATTAATATTTAATATAATAAATATATTAAATCATCGTTTGTGTATAGAGATTTCGTCATGCTCGTTAAAGCGTTGAGCCTTTAATGCCCCTTAACACCACATGGGGTGTTTATGCCTTTTTGAACCGCCTCATCAGTCATCATAAACACCCTTGGGCATGACCGGGCAACCTCAGAGAACAATTTAATTACAAATTTAAACGATAAATTGGTGAAAGTCCGGATCGATTTGGTACATAAAACATATGAAAGATTTAAAATCTAATAATAAATAATATTTATCCAGTTTTCCTTAGCATAACTTATGTGAATGCAATATGATCCTTTATTAACAAGTTACATTGAATTGCATCGTCCCTTCTTCATTAATGGTTCAAAATATGGTAGGATGTCACTAGGAACTAATGAGATAATAAAGAGCGGTCTTTTCGTAGAAAAGAGTTCAAAAATGATGGAAAGTGTGAAGTATTAAAAGTCAAAACAAGTGATAATTTTTGAAGTTAAGTTTAATCCGAACCTTAACACAGTTCTTCCAAAGATTAAGTTTGCTTCGGAAGGAATTTAAGGTTTAATTTGGATATCTTTCGTAGGGAATCTTCCGAAGGGTTATTTCTGTTCGGAAGATATAGTTTACGGTTCTTAGTGTAAATTTTGAATATTTGTTGGGTGTGTTCGTTATAGTTTGTTAGTACTATAAATAAGGACCTAATATAATCGGTGAAGTATTCAGAATAACTCATATCATCTGTAAATTTTGTTCACATAATTCTTGATAGTATTCTTTCTTGTATCATCTTTGTATTGTTAAAATTTCACGTTCTTGTTCTCAATTGGTTTTACAACAATTGGGATCAGAGCCTGGTTAGAGGCTCAATTGAGATTCAAGGTTAAATCAAAGATCGATCGACGGCAACAGTGGTGTCAACAAAGTTCAAGGTTGAGAAATTTGACGTGAATAATGACTTTGGGTTATGGAGATTGAAGATGAAGGCATTACTCGTTCATCAACGAGTGGTGGATACCTTGGCCGGAGAAGCTAAGTTGCCGAATACAATGTCGGACAAGGAGAAGAAGGAGATGCTTGAACATGCACACAGTTCGATCATCTTAAACTTGGGGGATATGGTACTCATAGAAGTATCGAAGGAGACGTTTGTTGCAGGGGTCTGGTCAATATTGGAAAGACTGTACATGACGAAGCTTCTTGCAAACAGGTTGTATCTTAAGAAATGTCTATACACGTTCCAAATGGCTCCTGGGAAGTCAATTAAAGATCATACTGATGAATTCAACAAATTGGTGTGAGATCTTGAGAACATTGAGGTTGAATTGGATGATGAAGACCAAACGATCATATTCTTGACATCTCTTCCATCATCCTTTGAGCACTTTGTTGATACATTGATTTATGGTAGGGATACTCTTACTTGGAAGAAGTGTTGGCAGCTCTCAATTCAAAAAAAGTGAAGAAGAGAACTGATTATAAAGAATATGGTGGAAAGGGCTTGATAGTCAGGGGAAGATCTGAACAAAGAAACTTCAAGCAGAGAAGTGTCTCAAAGTCAATATCCAAGTTTAAGAGGAGGCGTTATGTGTGTGGATCAGAAAAGCACTTCAAGAAAGATTGTCCAGACTTGAAAATAAAGAATGATGGATCAAGTGGATCAAAGTCTCATTAAGGACACAATGCACATGAAGACTCATCTGATATGTATGAAATTGCAGATGTGTTGGCCACAAGTATTCGCAAGGAGAATGAGTGAATGATGGATTCAGGGTGTTCATTCCATATGACACCAGTGAAAGAGTTTTTTAAAGATATGAAGTTTGAAGATCTTGGATCAGTGAAGCTAAGGGATGATAGACCTTGTAAGATTGTGGGTTATGATGGAGTGACTCTAAAGATGAAGAATGACATGGAAGTGGATCTTCATGATATAAGTTATATCCTTAGTCTTAAAAGAAGTTTGTTGTCTTTAGGGATGTTGGAGAGTTCTTATTACCATGTTAGTCTTAGGGATGGTAAGGCTAAGGTGATTAAGGGGTTAATGATAGTATTGTCTGGCAGTAGAAGGGATAATAATATTTATTTACTGGATAATACTGGTGTCATAAAGTCCCAAGTGGCAACTTCCGCAAGTGATAGTAATTCTAAGGTCATGTTATGGCATAAAAGACTTGGTCATATCAATAATCAAGGACTGGTGAAGTTGCAGAAGCAACAGGTGATGACTGAGTTGAAGAATTGTGACTTTGGTTTTTATGAAACTTGTATTCTTGGTAAACACAAGAGGGTAAAGTTTACAAGAGCCAAACATATCACAAGTGGGTTGTTAGACTAAATTCATTCTGATTTATAGGGTACTGCTAAGGTTGATTCCTTGGGTGGTGCTACATACTTTATGACATTGATTGATGATTTTTCAAGAAAAGTTTGGGTGGTTATTCTAAAGAATAAGAGTGATGTCGTAAGTAAGTTCAAGAAATGGAAAGTTCTCATGGAAACTCAAACTGAAAGAAAGGTCAAGAAATTGAGAACATACAATGGGTTGGAGTTCTGTAATCATGAGTTCAATCAGTATTTTATGACTCATGGTATTGCAAGACATAGAACTGTGCCTAGGAATCCACAACAGAATGGTTTGGCTGAGAGGATGAATAGAACCTTGCTTAAAAAGTTAGGTGCATGTTGGCTAGTTCTGGTTCACCCATGATGTTCTGGGCTGAAGCTGTTACAACTACAACGTACTTAGTCAATAGGTCTCCATCAATTGTATTAGACATGAAGACACCTATGGAGGCGTGGTCAGGGAGAAAGATTGACTACGGGGAATTTAAGGTGTTTGGTTCTTTGGCTTATGCTCATGTTAGTCAAGGGAAGTTGGAACCTAAGGCCTATAAATGTGTTTTTCTAGGATACCCTAATGGTGTAAAATGGTATAGGTTGTGGAGGCTAGAAGGGGACAGACCTAGGGTGATAGTGAGTAGAGATGTGATTTTCCAAGAGTATGTTGTTTACAAAGACATTCAAGTAAAAGGGAAGTCTAAAGTTGAAAGTCAGAGTGGGGTTCAGGTTGGGGTGGAGCAGCAGGGTGTCAATGATGAAGGTGTTGATAATGGTACTTCTGCTAGTCAGGGAGATGGTATGGATGATTACCAATTGGCTAGGGATAGGCAGAAGAGACAAGTGATACCTCTACTCAGGTATAAAGAGGGGAGTGATTTGTCTGCATTAGCTTTTTTTGTTGCCGAAGAAGAAAGTATTTATGAACCATTGTCATACTCTGAGGCTAATTCTGTGAAAGAAAGTTCTAAATGATGTAAGGCCATGGAAGAAGAAATGGAACCTATTTATAAAAATGACACATGGGAGCTGGTTGATAAACTTGAGGGTCATAAACCTGTGTCATGTAAAAGGTTGTTTAAACTAAAATATGATATTTCTTAAGGAGAACCTCCTAGGTACAAGGCTAGACTAGTAGTTCTAGGTTTACATAGACCAAGGGAGAATTATAATGAAATATTTTCACCTGTGGTGAAGTATTCATCTATCAAGATTATGTTGTCATTGACCGATTCAATGGATATGGAGTTAAATCAGTTGGATGTGAAAACTGCTTTTTGGCATGGGAAGCTAGATGAAACTCTCTATATGAAGCAGCCGGAGGGGTTTGAGGTTAAAGGACAGGAAAATAAGGTGTGTCTTCTTAAGAAGTCTTTATATGGGTTAAAACAATCCCCTAAACAGTGGTATAAAAGATTTGATGAACATATGTTGACTAATGGGTTCAACCGGAGCAACTATGATAGGTGTGTCTATTTTAAGAAATACAATGTAAAAAATTGTGTATTTGTTGTTGTATGTTGATGATATGTTGGTGGCTTGTCCTGACTTGGAAGAAGTTGAAGCTACTAAAAGGATGTTGATGTCAGAATTTGAGATGAAAGATCTAGGTGAAGTCAAGAAGATATTGCGCATGAAGATAAAGAAAAGATAGAAAACACAGGTTGTGAAGCTATCTCAAAAGTCTTATCTAGATAAGATTCTAAGTAACTATAGAATGGATGAAGTGAAATCAGTAACTGTTCCTATAGGTGCTCATATTAAACTGTCAAGTTCTGATTGTCCTACATCAGATGATGAAGTTAGATATATGGAGAAAGTACCTTATGCCAATGTTGTTGGGAGCTTGATGTACTTGATGGTATGTACAATTCCGGATATTGGGTATGCTCTGAGTTTAGTCAGCAGGTATTTGTCAAATTCGGGTAAAGCTCATTGGGTGGCTGTGAAATGGATTTTGAGATATCTCAAAGGTATTAAACACTATGGCTTAGTGTTTGGGCATCATGAACATGAGAAGAGGGATATAATTGTTGGTTATGTTGATTCTGATTTTGCCAAAGACCCGGATAGGGGTAGATCTATTACAAGGTATGCATTTCAGGTGCTGGGTAACTTGGTGAGTTGGAAAGCTCAGTTGCAGCATGTGGTGGCATTATCTATAACACATGCTAAGTATATAGCTTTGACTGAGGGAGTCAAGGAAGCTATGTGGTTACATGGTTTTGTTTCTGAGTTGGGAATCAAAGTTGCAGACTCAATGGTGTACTGTGATAACCAAGGTGCAGTCTAATTGTCAAAGAATAGCATGTTTCATGAGAACAAAGCACATTAATGTGAAATTACACTTCATAAGAGATGTGGTGAATGCTGGGAAGGTGAAAGTGGAAAGTGTGTCTACTTTGGAGAATCCAGCGGATGCGTTTACAAAATCTCTACCTGGTATGAAGTTCAAGTTTTGCTTGAATGCATTGAGAGTTAGTTAAAATCTTATTTTGGACTTTAAGGTGGAGATTGTGACGTATTAAAAGCCAAAACAAGTGATAACTTCTGAAGCTTAACACAGTTCTTCCGAAGGTTAAGTTTGCTTCGGAAGGAATTTAAGGTTTAATTTGGATATCTTCCGAAGGGAATCTTCTGAAGGGTTATTTCTGTTTGGAAGATATAGTTTAGGATTGTTAGTGTAAATTCTCAATATTTATTAAGTGTGTTCGTTATAGTTCGTTAGTACTATAAATAAGGACCTGATGTAATCGGTGAAGTATTCGGAATAACTCATATCATCTGTAAATTTTGTTCACGTAATTCTTGATACTATTATTTTTTGTATCATTTTTGTATTGTTGATATTTTGTGTTCTTGTTCTCAATTGATTTTACAACAAAAAATGATCAACCCAGCAGCTTAATTTTATAAAGGTGGGGTTTAACTGCATTGTTTAATGTTTATTAGTCAAATTATTGTGATATCCGAATGAATTGATTTATTGATAGACAAGAGCTGTTTAAATGCACCATGCAAGTTGAAAGACATAATGACTCTAACTAAGACAAAAGATAAAGACGAAATACAGTTTATAGATAAACTAAATAATATAGACTAAAAGATATATGTATGAATAACCATCATATCCTTTTACTATATGATATATCATTTTCAAGTTGAAGCATGAAGTTTTAAACACCTAACTGGTCTAATAGAAAACGTAGTTGTGCACCTAACTATTTTGTAAAGAGATCCACTACCTGCTTTTTGGTCTCAATGTAAAAGGCAAGACTTCTTTAGATTTTATTTTTTCTTACGAAGTAACAATCCATCTTAACAGAAACATTCATAGAAAACTAGGTTATTAGCTATGTATCAAGTTGCTAAGTTATCACAAAACAAGGGTGTAGCACTAATGTGTGTGATAAGTAGTTCTTCACTATATCTTCATCAACCAACAAACCCATAAAATTTCACTCGTTGTCGTTGTCACCACACGCTATTCTATTTTAGAAGAACATGAAACTACAAATTGTTCTTCTGTTTTCAATGGCATGGATGCTCCTCCTAAGGAAAGAGATAGCCACTATTCTCGAGGATGTCTAAAATGTATTTTCATTGACTTAAGACTAGTCCTATTGCGACCTTAATTTTGAAAAAAGTACTTCAGATTATCAAGGTTTTTGTCAATGAGTCCTAGATCAAATGATTTAGAAGGAGGCATCCCATGACTTTCCAAAGTAAATGTCATGTGTTTGAGTATTACTAGGTGCAATATGCTTCAAGTGGGCTAATGGTTGGTTTCCCTTGAAATGGTGGGCAAGCCGGGTCACCAGCGTTGTCTGTGTTCGCAGGCGTGGATGACAATTTCGCCAATAGGTTTACCCGGGTGATCGGGCTTAATAATTATTCGTTTTCATTAAAAAAAATTATCAAGGTTTTTGATTATGAACTTGTCAATATACTCTTTTGTCTGCTCTACTCTCTCGATGTGAATTAGAAGTATGATAAGATAGGTGTGTTTCTCATCTTAAAAAGATATTAACATTATTTTCATTTTTTATAATATATTATTGTACAAAATAATGTTTTGCTAATTAAATGTTGATTTATGAAGAATGAATTATGTTTCTAATGTCACGTTAATTATTTAAAAAAGGTCCAAGTGATGTAATTTTATAAACACTATAAACGAAAAAATAAACAGGTCAGATTGAGTGAATTTTGTAACACCATCTGAGTTTATAATGCATCATTTTAGATGTTAAACTCTAATAATAAATAATAGTTATCTATAACACAACTTATGTTTTAATATAACCAGTTAAATACGCGTGCTACGATTGAGGGCTCATAATTTTTTCGCACATATTATAGTTATTCGTGATTGTGTGGTTTGATACAACAAAATATTAAACTTTGTAACGTAAAAATAAAAGAAAAATAGAATGTTCCACCATATATACTAAAACAAAAATTAAATAAATGAAAAACGTCCAAAAGAAATTAAACCTTGAAAAACAAAACTAAAAACGGGATAAAAACTAACATAAAGAAATTATGAATTAAAAATAATAAAAAATGAAGCCAAAAGTGTAATAAAGCCCTCTTGCCCTTTAGGATCGAAACAAGGTGAATTGGGTGCAAAGCACACACCATTTTTTTGGGTCAGAGGAGCTTTTTTATTTAATTATCTTCATTTACTCTTTTATACATCCACAAAATCCGGAGAAAAAAAAAATTGTATCCAATCATCATATGCCCATATGACACGTGACAAAACCGAAACCGTCCAAATACGCCCGTCACGATTAAATAGTGTTCACCCTTTAAAATTGTATTAGTTATCGGTAGTTTTTAATTTATTAAAAATTTGTAGAAATGGCGAATTGTGATTTATCAATATTGAATTGCATGTCCATTCTTCACGATTAATTTGTGATTTTTGTATTTATTAATGGAGTAGTAGATGGAATAAGATAAAGAGCGACATTTTTGGAAAAAAGAGGTCAAAAATGGTGGAAAGCAGTAAACTCAACAGTTTAACCTTATGAATGTGGGGCTTAAATGTACTGTTTAGTGCTTATTAGAGGTTAAAGCATCTTTAAACCAAGTTTCCTAAGAGCTTTCATATAAGATTTTCTACCTTCTTTATTCAAAAAAACATCATCTCATTCATCATATCTATAAATTTTGAAGTTTGTTATTATTTGGCCCTAAATTTGAAGGATCATTATGTTTTCCTTTAAAAATTTAGGAGATGAAAATAAGACCAGAATATCTATATTGGGTTAAATATCACACATCCTTATAATTCTCTTAAAATTTAGAGATGGGGATATATAGCTACGGGAAACCAATGTGAATGCTCCAACAAAGCTTAAGGGTCGACAAAGCATTTGCGGGTTGGGGTTGTTGGTTTTGACCGGTAAGGTTGATGTATGGCCGCAATTAAAAGAGGTCTAGTGATGGCGGGTTTGATATTAGGTTGAGGGAGCCGTATATAAAGTTGACGGAAAGAGATATGCTAAGCCATGAATTCACATTCAATAGTTAATATTGTCACAAATCACAACAATGCATGTGTAGTTTTTAAACACTAAATAGATATAAACACTAGATATTGTATTATATTTTGTTATAATTGATCATCTAATTTTGTGTACTTTAAAACCTTAAGCACTTTCTATAAACAATTCCTAATTTGATAAAATAGTAAATTGTCATTTCCTCCGTATGTTTTGGTGAAAATTGCAACTTTCATCTTATAGTTTATTTTTTCACATCTGGGTTCCTGTCGTTTACAAATTTTGTCATAATCATCCAGTCCGTTAATTCCATCCAAAATTTCCGTTTAATAAGGGGTACATTGGTCATTTTACATATATGTTTTATTTTTCTTTTTTTATAACATGATTTAATATATCTTTAAATACATTGGTATTTGAGCCCCTGTGGTTTGGGCATATTTATCAATTCAGTCCAAAAAGAATCACCACACCACCAACCATCACAAGAACCACCAAACCACCGCTACCACCCTATCACAAAGCCACCAACACCACAACAGAGCATCCACCACAACCATGCACAGCGGATCGTTACTACCATGTAAACCCTAGAAATCGACAGCCAATACTGAACTTGTAACATACCGCTTCGAAAACGCATATCAAACCCTACTAATACCTTTACAATACTCGTTTTCAAAGGTTCCATATGCATTTTGAAGGGGTTTTTACAAGTTTGAGATTAATGGTTGGTTTCTGGGGTCCATATGGTGGTGGTGATCTAGTGTGTTTGGTGATGGCAAAGATCTAGTGTGTGATGGTGGCGTCAGTCTGGCATGGTGTTGGTGGTTTTATGATAGGGTGATGGTGATGGTTTGGTGGTTCTTGTGATGGAGTGATGGTGGTTTTTGTGATGTGGTGGTGGTGTGATGGTTCCATCACAGGTTGTGGTGATGTTATGTTTTATGACAAGATGGTGACTTTTTTGGTGAATTGGCAAACATGTCTAAACTACAGGGACTAAAATAGCAGTGTATTTAAAATGGATATATTAAATGGAGATTAAAAAAAGAAAGCAAAAATATATATGTAAAATGACCAATATACCCCTAATTTAACGGAGAATGTTAGATGTAGTTAACGGACTGGATGAATATGACAAGATTTGTAAACGACAAGAATGCAGACGCGAAAAAACAAACTATTGGATGAAAGTGATAATTTTCACCAAATCATAGGCACGAAAATAACAATTTACTCTTGATAAATAGTTGTAAAATTAGCATTTCATGTCTTAGCTAGTAAAGTAATTTAAAAAAAACCATTAAGTTATAATCTTCTCGCAAATTTATCAATTTGAATAATCATGACTTACATTTATATTACTATTTTTACTTTATCTTACTAAAAGTTTATAAAAAATTTGAGTAAACTACTTCTATCATACTAACAGTTTATACTAAATGAAATAAACTACTTCTTATGCTAGTATTACTATTACTATTACTATTAATCCCTTATGTCGGTAGGTAGGGTTTTTATAGTTTAGCCCTTTAACTTTTACAAATTACGAATTGGTCCCTGGATGTTTTTTTACCCACTGGGTTCAACACAAAAGCAGTGGGGGAGGAAGAAGCTTCGGTTACATAGCCCCTCCCACCGACGTGCTTTGATGGGGTGGATAGAGTGGTGGTGGCTTTAGGGTTGTTCCTTGTACTACTCCATCTCTGATCTGCACCTTCACCAGAGATGGGGTGGAATGCACCTCCACCACCGTTGTTTGCTTTGATATCTTTGGTCGAGCCCCAGTGGAAACTAAACTATCTTCCAATCAACTCCATTCCATTCCTCTACTTTCTTCGGAGCACGATAACGATGCTTTAAGTGGTGACGTTTGTTGGATGTGGCAATGGTGGCAATCTGGCTGCGGTGAGCCTATCGATGTAGAAGCGATGATGTAAATGGCATGATGATGATGTTGAGTCAGTGTTGGTGAAGCATCACAGTGGTGGTGGTGGTGGTGATGGAGGCGGTCGTAGGGTTTGTGGTGTTGATGATGGAAGATGATTATTAAAGGGGTGGTTTGAGTTGAAAGAGATGAAAAGATTTAAGGTCTTTTAGAAAAAGAAGAGAGAGAAAGATGAATAACATGAATGTAAGTAATATATA
>BJCM01000322.1:0-17851 GCA_018326385.1 Flaveria bidentis | reverse complement strand
TATATATATATATTTATATTGATCATACAATTTTCAATCTAATAACTATTTAAGTGTAGTTTCATACTAATAATTTACTTTTGAAGCATGCGCTATTTACGTATATGTAAATACTCAAGTAGATCGTCTATTTACATATACATATGCAAATAACAATACATGTCTTGAGTTGCTTGTTTATTTGTAAATAAGATTAGATAATATTAAAGAAATTAATTGATTAGTAACTAAAATTTGTAAATTATGTGACTGTTTTCATTGTTTATGGAAATGGATCTGATGATATTGATTATATTTTTCATACGAATTTGTGTTGTCATGGCCATGGCTGGTTCTTCAATATGCATTTAACAAAAATGTAACAAAACCAACGCATTCTTATTCGTAAATAATATTTTGGATTGGATTGGATGAAACGTACAATATAGATACATACATACATACATGCAACTTCACTAAAGGCTAAAGCTTTTGTTTTGTGCCGTAGACGATTGCATCCTCCATAGGCAAAGGTATGGTGTTGGTGTTGGTGTTGTTTTCAGGCGGTGGTTGATGAACAAGCTGGAAGACCCGCTTGATTGCATTGGCAGCGCTCTTCACCCGAAACATTGATGTGTTTTTGCGGTGGTCTTCTCCTATTAATGTCAGCATTGCTGCAGTCGGTGCCATCATCGCCCTCCTCTCATCTCCTCTCCGGTGTCGTCGTATACATACATACATATATATATATATATGCACACACCCACACACAGATAACAGGTAGTTTGAGATGGAGGGAGGCATTCTGTGGGCGGGCATGTGCCTCCACAATTATCTGCATGTCATATGCGTGCCTGCCTCTCTCTGTGTGCGTGCGTGCATTGCATTGGTATTGGCATTCTGTGTGCCGTGGGTATTCTTATTATTATCAAATAAACACATACTTGATTCCTTACTAATTTTTATTCAACAAGCTCAAACGACAACCAAAATTACTACTCTTTGCTATAATAAGTTACTTGTCATTCAACATATACACTTAACCATGCAACGCTTATCATAATAAGAATTTATTTAACCCATAACCCACTTTATTGCATTTATTATTATTATTACATAATCTTTAATAAAGAAAATAACATCCAATCACTTAACAAATTAGAATTAAATAGTTTTCGGCTCACCTCTTATTGGATAAAATAGCAAAGACTGATCTCTTGTATGTTACTTCAGGACACTCTAATTATTAAACTTCCTTTTGGGGAAAAAAAGAATCAACTTTCTTTTGAAAAAAGAAAAGAGAAAAAAAAAAGGTTTCAGTTTTACAAACATGTGGATGAAATGTTTTGTATGTTGCAACTGGTCAGATTTGAAATACTCCTCCTACAGTCACAATGAACATACTTACAGACAAGGACACATTACAGAAAAGAAAAAAATAAACGAAATAATAGCTGTACATCCAGTAGGTGTTAAAAAGAAAAGAAAACTACTTAGACCGGTTGACAAGAAGCAGTGGTTAAGTCAGCCGTCTTGTCCTCAAGCAGTGGTCGTGTGTTTGACCGCTCAACCGGATGCTCACTCTCTTCATTGTATCTGTCCACACTCTGAATAAACATACCTGAAACAATTAAAAACAGCAAGAGCATCAATCATCATGCTTTCTTCAAGACTTATTATTACACCCGCCCTTTCAATCACTACTTTGCCTACCTGTAAACCAAATTCCAGCTGCCAAAAACAGTACTGAAGTTAGGATCAAGGCGGACGTCCTCCAATTGTTAATACTGTCCTGCATGTCATACAAAAGCATGAGCCCTGCTTTAGAATCTTTTAAAAAATTACACTCATTATACCTGGATGACCCCAACAAGAGGAGAGGAAGGCACATCCCCAAAGATATGAATTGAGACAGTGGACATAGCCATAGATAATGGTCTCAAACTCGGTTTAACAGCATGGAGACACACAAAATTAACAGGACCCTGCAATAATAATAAAAAATTAGAAATTAGAAAATAGACCTTACAATACAACCATATAATATGTATACTGTTAAATATTAACAGAAACATACCTGAGTACCAAATACAAGTATCTCTCCAATGAGAAAGAAAACTATAAAAGCGTACAAGTTCTTGAAGCAAAATGCACTGAAGCAAAATATTGCACCCAAAAAAGTTGCCATGAAAAGAAGCTGTAAAAGATTTTTATTTTTTAATGTTCAATCAGATACCAATCAGAAATGCATAATAAAAAAATTTCGAAGATTAGGTTTTAATTAAAAACACATACCTTAAAAGCATTAGGGATGGTGGAGTTCATGCGATCTAAAATAAAACCTCCCGCCAATGTCCCCACAATTCCACCCACAATTGTAATTCCTCCAAACAACAGATCAGCATTACCCTGCAACCAATAAAAATCTCAGATGCAATAAAATCAGGCTTTCTTTTTTTTTTTAAAAAAAAAAGAAGTTTGTTGCCAAACTAGTAACTAATAGCACCTAGTGAGAGGTAAAATATATATATGCTTACCATATGATATATGCTATAACCCGCCTTTGGTCCCCAGTATGAATATGCACCAATGACAAAATTATATGCTATATAACCTAGTAAAACCGTTAACAGTAGACCAGTTACTAAACTAAAGCTGTTGATAGTATATAAGTAGATTCAGTAAATGAAGTACCAAGAACATTGATGACATATATCTTCTCAAGCAAAAGGGTTTTTATGTCTTGCCAAAATCTTAATAAACCAGAACTGCAACAAAGATATATGTCAGTAATGAGCAGTTTAAACGGTGAATTTTCAAATTTCAGATGAACTGATTGGCGAACACACCTGCAAGGTTTGTTTAAGCTGTGATTTGAACTCGGAACATCTTTATCAGATGTAATAACTGCATTGTTGCAAATAATCGTAAATATCTTCCTAATAACACTGATAAGGCAAGACATGACTTTCAACTAAAATAAGCGAAATGCAAAGGCCGGTGGCTTCATCCCTCAAATTCCCTACTTTCAAGGGGTAGATTCTCTCTCAATTAGCATGATTCCCCATTTAATATTAATAATCAACATAATAACCTATGACCCCCAAGCATGCTCACATAAACGAATACAAATAACTTAATAAAAGGAAAAAAACAGAATTGCCCTAATCAAACCAGCTGGACACTACCAATCATATCATGGTCATAGTTGATATCTATTAAAACAACTTAGAATCCAAGATGGAGCACCTTCAACTTCTATGACATTTGTCTCTGTAGCTGCCCATGAACTTTTCAACCCGGCAGGAGCGAAGCCTGCATTCTCAAATTGTTGAGCAACACGAGACAACAAGTTGGAACGTATGATAAAATAAAAACAAACTTAAGACTGAAAGGGAGAAAAAAATGATAATTTAGTAATAGGTTGGAGTTTGGACAAATATTAATGCCCGAGTAAAAAATAACTATTCTTTTCTGGTTTGCTTTAAAGTTTGTATATTATGCACATATACTCTATCTGAATGATTGCATCTACATATCCACACCTTGCAAGATAGGAAATATGTCAACCAACGAACACAATTTTATTCGAAATATACCTTTCATTTGCAAAGGTTTCATCACAAAACCTAAAATAGCAAATGGGAGCATCAGAATTGCCTCACCAAAAAATGCATATCGCCAACCAAAGCCATCTCCAACCTAGAGAGGATTAAGAGTCATTAACTTGACTTCTTACAGTTAAATTTAGAAGAAATAATCATATGATTTTAGTATGACATTTAATTTACTTACCCATCCGCCATAAACATAACCAAGGGCGACTCCAGTAGGTATGCACATGTAGAATATTCCCAACCAAGCTGTTCTCTGTAACAAAAGAATTAGAAATATGGCATACATAAACATGTTGTTAATTAGATGGCAAACTATGAGACCTGAGTTACTGGAGCATTATCATCAATAAATGGAGCTGCAAGACTAACGAAAGAAGCCTCACCAACACCAACTAGCCTGAAAAATCAATAGATAATATTAATAATCAAACGTAACAAGTAGCAATTTTATAAAGTTTTCTATGGCATTAGTTTGACTCACATCCGGCAAGCTGTGATGGACCAAAAGTCAATTGAAATTCCACAACCAGCAGCAGCAAAAGTCCAAACAGACAATCCAACTCCAATAAGTCTAAAGGGATTAAAGCTGCACATATTAACGAACATTAAAGAACTCCTAGTTAGGAAAAGTTTAACTTTAAATATTGCAAAATAAGAAAACCTTCCATTTAGCAGATAACTTAGGATATAGCTTAAAGTATCATCCTCCACATTAACTTAGGATATACTTATTACCTCTTGGCCAATGATGCAAATATTGGAGATGCCACAAGAAGTCCAACCATGAAAGCAGAAGAAATTACACCATCTTTGAAATTGCTTAGGTCAAAATCACCTCTGTAAAATGAATAAGGAATTGAGAACATGAAGTGTGTACCATCACAATCTTATCAGCCAGAAAATTGTTCAAATGAAGTGAAGATTTCTAATTGTTCCTCAAAAACTAAAAACTTACTGAATTCCACTGCCATGTGAGCAAACACCACTTTCTGTGCAAATTCTGGGACTCCCGTTTACACCATTGCTTGCAATGGCCCCTCGGTCCACATAGTTCACCATGTTGATCGCACAGAACACCACAAGCAGCCTGTACGAATACAATCACTAAACCCTAAAACTCCAGGGTGTACTCAACACTAACCAAAGGCTATTAGACATTGCAGGGTAGCAAAAATCAAAAACTTTTTAAAACCCTTTGGCATTTCAACTTACTTGGATAAAAAAGAAAAAAACTACATAATCTAAGATACTCAGCTAGGGCTTTTATAACAGAAAGAAAGTTGAAACCCTAACATTAATTTTCGTTTGGGAATAACAGAAAGCCTGGGGAAACGTCAACAACACAAACTACCAAATTCAAATAGCCAAATTTGGCATAACAAAAAAGAAGGTGAAAATTACATGACTTTTCTACATGAAGAAGTTAAAGATGGTACCTTTTAGGAGTAAACCAGGAAGGTGCAGTTGGTTCAGATGATATACAAGTAGAAGTAGAAGGAGCCATGTCTGGTTTCTCAACAGGAACGGCAGCGACAGCGGCAGCAGCAGGTTTTGGTTCTTGATCTTCAACCGACCCTCCGTCAACACCCATTTAATTTAATATACACCCCCCCGAGTATCCAATTTAAGTGATCATTGAAGTGGGTGTGAAGCAAAACATAGGTATTGACTTGAAGTGAGAGAGCCTATTTGTTTGTTTCTTGATGAAGAATATAAGGATTTGCTTATGGATGAATGGAGGAGAGGAGACTATTTCGATTTGGATTTGGATTTGGATTTGGATTTGGATTTGAGAAGAAGATATCTGATTCTGAATGCGCAACTTTTCCTCTTGCATTATTAGAAGAGAAGAGAAGAGAAGAGATGAGATGTCATTCTTTAAATTATTCACACCTCCCCCACCCCTTTTACATTTTTCCTTGCTAACCAGACCTTAAATTTTGTTTTAAAAGTAATAAATAATAAATGTCTTTATAAAAAAGCTATTTTAAATAGTATTCCTCTTACCACCATCCAACTGCTTTCTTGGTTCATGCTTATCATCCCTTTTGCTTGGTGTCCCCCACACCTTCATAATGTCTATCATCTCCTCTCGAGGTCTATCATCACAACAAAGAGTAACATAATGATTCTTGGTTTTTGAACCAATGAAGTAAATAAGATTGATACGAATATAATCACCCATACATCCTTATTTTATTCATTCATTAACAAGAAACAAAATTTCATGTAATTTTCTAATATATATTATTATATAAGGGTGTATTCTATTAATGACAACTACAATAACTTAACAAAGTTAAATCATCTTTTATCGAATATGAAACATGATTCCTTAAACAGTATAATACATTCTAGATATATTCAATCACTCCAACGGGAGTTAGAACGAACAATACACCCCCATAATTACTTCTAGGAAGCTTGAATCTAATGTATTTTATATTTCTTTTTATTCATTTGAAAGGCATTAATTCATGGTTGTATTCTAAAAAAAAGTTATTTGCTATTTGTTCAACAATATCCACTTGCCTTCATGATGAAAAGAATGAGAATTTGTGAATCGCTCCTTACTATGGATGTAAATGTATAGGCTCATATAGTTATTATTTCACAAGTCCCCTAAAACAGAATGTTATTAGCAACTGCAATTGTGTTTCTTCTTGAATCAATAATTTAATAAAGACATAACATGCTTGAAAAAAATAACATCTTGCAATCTATTTCAAATAGCAAACTTGCTAAGCTGAGGAGCAGATGAAGTCAAAGTTAAATTCAATTATATACAAAGATATATGTAATGTAGCACATATGAACTTCACTTATTGTGTAATCTTCATGAACTTAAATCTCACCACAAAACTGAAAATTCCAAGAATCACATAAGTCCTCAATCTTAGCTTTTGATTGGAACATTGTTGTCTGTATCGAGTTCACAATATAACACGCCTCTCCCATTATCCCCTGGAGGGTCGTTGTCAGTTTTACTGGGGTGTGCCTTGGGCTTTGGTTGTTCCTGTGTTATTAAGATGTGATCTCTCTCCACTCGGCTGATGCTCACTGATTCTTCCTTGCCTGCTACAGATTTTCTTCTTGCTACTAAATCTCAAACTCTCACTTTTGCAGCAAAAATCTTAAAGAACACAAGTTTTGTGCAAACAACCGTAGTGACTCCATGACATCAGGTTGGGATCCTTGGCTATAGCAATTGCTTGAGCTTGCAACTCCATTGAATCTCTAACAAGTTGACCCCCATATCATCTAACACCCAGCCTTTTTAGAAGCTTTGACCCAAGCTACAAACTTGTCTACACAACCAATTAAAGTTCCAACCAAAAAACTTCATCAGAGATAACATCCAGCCTTTTACATGATTTAAGGTCTTAAAAGGTGTGAAAGATTGTTAACGTTATGACCTTACCAAGAAAAGGATGCCCCAATTCAAAAGAACTTTAACATCTATAAGATTTCTAATCAGCCAAAATAGATTAAGCATAACTCCAGCAAAGAAGAAACCAAGTATCTATGCAAGGTATGAGATTCATGGTTACCTTTATCGATGATTATTCACGTTTTGTATGGTTGTATTTTATGAAAAATAAATCAGAGGTGTTCTTCAACTTCAAAGAATTTGAATTTGATGCTGAACTGATGACGGGTCGCAAAGTCAAATGTTTGCGCTCTGACAACGGAGGAGAATATTTGTCGAATGAATTCAGTTATTACCTGAGACAGAAGCTAATCAAGAGGCAATTGACGTGTTCTAATACACCACAACAGAATGGAGTCTCAAAGCGTAAGAACAGGCATCTGGGAGAGGTATCAAAAAGCCTAATTCATGATAAGAATATGCCCGATCGATTTTGGGCAGAGGCGATGAACACAGCCGGGTATGTAATCAATAGAATACCATCTCAAACATTAAAGTATGTTTCTCCTTATGAAAAGTTGACTGGATCCAAACCAAATGTTAGTTATTTTCGTGTATTTGGTTGTATTTGCTATGTGTTCATACCGAATCACCTTCGTCATAAAATGGACAAGAAGGCTATTCGATGTGTGTTTGTAGGGTATGATTCACAAAGAAAAGCTTGGTGTTGTTGCGATCCTAATAGTAATAAGGTTTATGTATCAAAGAATGTCATATTTGATGAGCAATCATCATGGTGGTCACCTTTGAATAAAGTACCGTCAAACACTGATCAACTCAAAGAAGAATTAAAGAATTCCAAGATTGTTCTAGACTTCACTAATGATGACCAAGTACAAGATGAGGAACGTCTTTCTGGTCAGAACAGTGAGTCTCAGCCTACTGCAGAAAGTGAAAAGAACATTCAATCTGAACCAGTTCTAAGATGATCACAGAGGGTACATAAGCCTAAATCTAAGTACGCCAATGTAGCTATTGTTGAGGATATTTGGGCAGAACCAAGTTCATTTGAAGAAGCTTGTGTGAAACAAGAATGGTGGCAAGCAATGGAAGAGGAGATGGCTGCCCTGTATCACAATGAAACTTGGGAGTTGGTTCCAAAGCCAGAGGGTGTAAAACCGATAAGCTGTAAGTGGGTGTATAAACTAAAACAGAAAGCAATGGGTTCGTGAAGCGATTCAAAGCAAGACTTGTGGCTCGTGGTTTTTCACAAGAGTATGGTGTTAATTTCGAAGACACATTTAGTCCAGTGGCCAAGCTAACAACAGTTCGAGTCTTGTTAGCCATAGCAGTGAATAAAGGGTGGTCATTGGCACAAATGGATGTTAACAATGCATTTCTCTATGGTGAGCTTGATCATGTAGTTTTCATGAACCAACCGAGTGGTTTTGAAAACAAATATCACCCTGAATATGTGTGCAAGCTAAAGAAAGCTATTTACGAGTTGAAGCAATGACCGAGAGCTTGGTTTGGTAAAATAGTTGAATTTTTAGAGTTAAGTGGTTTTATACTAACCCATGCAGATGCAAGTTTGTTTGTCAAGAAAATAGGTGACAAGGTTGCTATAATGCTAAAGACTTAGATGATGAAATCACCCAACTCAAGATCAATCTGTGTGTGTATTTTCGAATGAAGGATCTGGGCAAGTTGGTAAGATTCCTTGGGTTAGAACTAGCCTACACTAAAGATGGGGTTATCCTTCATCAGACAAAGTATGCTAGTGACATGTTATACAAATTTGGTATGGTTTCTTGCAAAGCTGCACCAACACCAATTGAGGCTGGAGTAAAGTTGTACTCAAGTGTTGGAAGGGAACTCGAAGATCCAACAGTTTATAGAAAGATGGTTGGTAGTCTAATATACCTTACTCTCACAAGACCAGATGTATCATTTGCTATTGGGGTTTTAAGTCGTTATATGCAAGATCCTCGCAAGCCACGTTTCTTAGCAATTCAACGTGTGCTTTGGTATGTGGAAGGTACAGTAGATAAGGGGGTAATGTTCAAGGAGCAAAATCCAAAGTTAACGGGTACGTGTGATGCGGATTACGCAAGTGACTTGAACGAGAGACGGTCAACTACCGCAAGTGACTTTAGAGAGTACTTCTCTCTAGGATTTAACGGCGACGAAAACGTTCTCCGGGAGGCTTTCCTTTCTGCTTTACTGTGCACTTTGCATGTGTGCTTTTAATGAGTATTTAATATTTTTATTTTGATTGTAATTCATGCAAGTATGTAGGAGTTTGTTAGCATTACTTGGTCATGTTTTACCGAGTCAGTAGGTGGTCGTACGTTGGAGTAGTGGTCCTAGTTTTCAGTAACAAGTTTTCTTGAATAAATTAGTAGCAAGAGATTTGTTCTCAGTTTCATTCTCTTTAATCTTGTGCAGAGTTGATTGTGTATCAACAAATATCACTTGAATGTTCAAGAAATTAGACTTGTTTAGGAGGTTTGAGAATTTTAATACACATATGATGATGTTTCTTATTAGTTAAGTCTAATAACTTAACATGCATGTTTAACCTGTTTAACATTTGATGTTTTGTTTGTTGTTAGGTAGTGGAAGAGAAGGAAAGAAAGAAGGTGATAAGAAAGGAAAGAAAAGGAAAGGAAAGGAGCCATAATTAATCTTTGAAGTGGACTTGTAGAGTCCCATAGCCTGAAACCTCTGATGAGGAATAATAGGCTTTATGAGTTAGCAGCCTGCATACGAGTACACCCCCTATTCATAAAACTTCTCACATGCTCCCATCCTTAGATACCTGTTTGTTCAAATGCCAATCAACACACCAAGGAAGAAACACCAAATGAAAAAAAACTTACTTGGTTCATTTCTCATATCTGAGAATCTAGAACTGCTCTCGGGATATAATGGCACGTCACTCCTCCTCTAACTTGTTAACAGGAACAACCATAGATCAAACAACACCCTTCCCTTGGCCTTACCTCCAAACCCTAATAGAAAATCTTATCCAATGAAGATCGTTTTGTATTTACTTTTGCTTCATAAAACCAAATCGACGTCATCACATCCGCCACCATAATACCCAATCATTGACTCTCCCTAAATATTGTCCCCAACATACATACATACATACATACATACATACATACATACATACATGGACTTCATACGTCCACGTCATCTATTTCCCTCCCAAGTATTTTTAACAAGAACCAAACCTTCCCTTTCCCGAATAATCAAACATTCTAGACTTTTTAGTTTTATGACACAAGTTCCTTGGTGTGATTTAAATTTAATAAGGTTTTCGGAAAAGGTGTACTTTTATATAAATTTTTTATTTTCAACTTTTGTTTCGCATAATTTTCGTCTCTTACACATTTCTCGTTTAATGTTTCGATCAAAATTTTTTGAGTTAACATATTACAATGTTTTAGCATACATTTTATTTCATATCAAGCATTTAATAGATGTATTTTCATTTATTTTATGTAACGGTTGATTTGGTAGAATAAAGTCTACTTTGGATGGATTTTGTTGTTTTATAGGTGAAAGACATTTGCGAGGATTGAAAACAAAAAAAATTGATGGAAGCTTTGGAAGAATATTGAAGATTAAGGGTTGGTTTGTGAAGACATGAAAGTATGAATATAATTCTTAATTTAAAGATTTATTTTTTAAAGATTTAGTTTATTTTAAATTTTAAAAAACTAAATCTTGATAAAAGAATAAATTGGAGATAAGAAGATGATATATAGGATCTTGAGAAAAAAAGTATCAAGTAATCTTTTTCCTGGAGAAGATTGACGCACGCAATGAGAAAAAAATATACTTTCTTTTATAGTTATTTTGTTCATTGAGAAAAATATTAATTTTGATTTTAATTTATAAATTACGTGAAACGTTTATCTGATCGTTTATTTGAATGGTTTATTTGGATGATTATTGATCTTAAACCCGAATCTACTCTGGTATATATTAGATTATTAATAAACATGATCAATTTATTAATTTTTCTAATAAAGTTTTTCAATTTATAAAACCTTAATCAAGTTTTAGTTTTTGATACAAGGAACAAATAATGTTTTGTGTTTGTCTATGAACCCAAAATTAATATAGAGTTATTCAATCTAGTTAAACATTCTGAACAACGTGAGTATTTAACTATAATCGATATTTAATAGGCGTGATGGTTCCTAACTTCTTCTTTGTCGTCAATAAACTGCCTCAATTCACGAATTCTCCTACTCAAATGCATTGGCAGGCTCTAAAATGAGTTATTCGTTACTTAAAAGGAAACATCCATCAAGGGTTATTTCTTAATCATGGCTCCCCTACTGCACTCAAAGCCTTTTCTAACTCCAATCGAAGAGGCATCTCTAATGCGGGCACTCTACCACAACTTATATTATCTACCTTGGTTCTAACATTCTTTCATGGTGTTTGGCTCGCCAAAAATCAGTGTCTTGATCCTCCATCGAAGCCGAATACAAGGCTCTAGCGAATGTAGCCCCTGAACTTTGTTGGGTTCAAAATCTCCTACTTGAACTTGACATCAAGGTGAACGATCCTCCAAAGCTTCTATGGACAATGTCAGTGTAAGACGTTGTATTAGACTACCACTTTGTTAGAGAAAAAGTGGCACATGGCTCTCTCCATGTACTTCATGTACATTCCGCTCGCCAACTTGGTAATGTTCTCACCAAATCATGCCAACTTGGTAATGTTCTCACCAAATCGTTGAGTCGTGGCCCATTTCAGCTTATTTGATCCATGATTGGAGTCTCTGACAGATCCTTCATTTTGTGAGGGCATATAACAAATACTACATATAATTAAGCACCTACTTAAAAAAAGTCAATATTATGTTTCAAATCAAAGATTGAGTATGTAATTTAGGTAGTTTGTTGTAGTCCTTCCTGTAAATTAATCTCTATCATGGCTCCTCATTTATGATGTAATTGGTTTATATTAGCTTGTGAATATTATGAATGAACATTGTCTTCCATAACCACATTCTCTATACCGTAATACGAAGCAGGTGACATGGAACGAAAATGAGATAGCTATTGTTACTCATATTGTTATGAAAATGAGTGAGGAGTCAAAACATGATAATGTTACAGTTGACATATATTAATTAGATGGAAAGTTTTTATGGAATGGTCTGGATTTTTAAATGTTACTCCTCAGGTTTGAAAAACAACAATTGGCTCAAGATCTCATTTACTAACCTTTTTCTATTCAATTTCTCTTCAAGAAAGTAAAGAAGAGATGCCATGACCTCTCAATATACCGATCCCTCAATAAGGTCTTAATATGATATGCTAGTAATTGATTAAGAGTCGACAGAGTAGTTGTAGTTGAATACAAATTAAAAGTGGTTTACAATGCCATAATAATATATAGACTTTTATGAAAATTAGTGTCCCTTCAAAACATCAAAATAAGATACAGGCTTCTTAGTCTCGGAACGTAGCGCCTGAATGAGGATCAACAAATAATGTTAGTATGGTGCATGCTTTGCGTCATCTATGTTTGGGATATTCGTTAAATGTACCTCACATGCAGCAGCCAAACGCAGAATTGTAGCTTCACCCCATGGGCGGCCTATGATCTGCAAACCGATTGGAAGCCCTTGCTTGTCATAACCTATCTGCAGGTAAGATATATTCTTTTATTTCACATGTTGACTAATACAAGTTACTATTAATGTAAACAACACATTTCTTACAGGTACAGAAACGGCTGGGAGTCCAATAAGATTCCCTGCTAGGATGAAACGCATCAAATTACCTGAAACATGAAGCATACCACAAATGCAACTTATTGGTTTCAGACAGTATAATCAAGCATAAATTACCAACTCAACCCACCTGTTACCTTCAAGTTCGTCTCTCCTGTCTGGAGTGCCCTTTTGTGAATAAAAGGAGCTGTCATGCTAACAAAAAAACACCCAATTCTATAAATATTGGAGTCATATGGAAGTGAGTTATGCACACGTGTGCATGGGGGTTATATTCAGTTGTTACTATTATGGTTATTTGTTTTGTTTGTTTTTTAAGTCCGAGTCATAGGGGGATGAACGTTGTGGAGTAGTGGGCAACTAAGTCCATGAGTTTGTGAGTCTTCCTCTATTGTCATTATTTCCTATTTCTTAGTTGTAGTTGATTTATGCACCTTGTATTTGGTTGGCTATATATAGCCGGTAGTTGCTTAATGAAGTTTTATCGAATTTAGTACATTTTGTGTTTTCTATATTCACTTGTCACTACAAGTGGTATCAGAGCACAATTGAGAGATCCATTAGAGGGTTGAGTGAGATCAAATTGAGAGAACAAGAAAGAGAGTTGTGGCAGGAAAGAGAATGGCGGAGGAGCCAAGTTAATTCGAGTCAACCCATGTACCAAAATTTGATGGAAATTATGATCATTGGCATATGGTCATGAAGAATCTCATTCAATCAAAGGAATGTTAGAGCGTGGTAGAAGATGGGTACACTATGATCAAGGCATGAGAGCAGACTACAACAATTCAGAGAAAAAACTATGAAGAAAACAAGTTGAAAGATTTGAAGGTTTTGAATTACTTGTTTCAGTCCATTAACAAGTCAATTCTGAAGACAATTACTCAAAAGGAGACTTCAAAACAAGTGTGGGATGCTATGAAGAACAAGTATCAAGGGAGTGCTCGGGTCAAACGGGCACAATTGCAACGATTGAGAAGATTTTAATTTCGTTGCAACGATATGAGGAATTGTGGAGATAACATGACTGATGTTGCAATCGTTGAAAAGGTACTAAGGACCCTGACAGAAAATTTTAATTTTGTTGTATGCATTATAGAAGAGTCAAAGGATCTAGATGCAATGACTTTAGATGAACAATGAAGCTCACTACTTGTTCATGAACAAAAGCTGCTGAAGAAGCCTATAGAGGAGCAAGTTCTCAAGGTTGAACAAGAGAACTCATATGGTAGAGGAAGGGGAAGGGGGAGATCAAGCTACTCCAGAGGCAGAGGTAGAGGAAGAGGATGAGGGTCATTTGACAAAAGCACTATCGAATGTTACAAATGTCATAAGCTGGGACACTTCCAATATGAATGTCCCTCGGAAGATAAGACAGTGAACTATGTTAAGTACGATGATAGTGAAGAACTTGTGTTGATGGCAACGATAGATGTGGAGAAATACAAGCAAGAAGAAAAGATTACAATGGCCAAAACTGAAGCAGTAAAAGATAAAAAGGGGAGCATATTGTCACGACCCGCTTAAATCTGTGATCAACTCTTCGGGAGCACCACAAAATGCAGCCATATTTTGCAGCAAGCATTACACATGGAAATCTCTAGAATGATAGATATTAACATTGTAAAGTATCTAGATATTAAGTTAAGAAATATCTAGTTACTAGATTAGATAATATCTTAGATACTTGTATTAGAATAATCAAGATTAGAGATTTCTAGATCCATAGCAACAAGTATAAATAGGAGGTGATGGAGCATTTGTGAATCACCTCACAAAGTGTGATCAAAGCTTTCTTGTAACCAAGTTCTCAAGTAATCCAAGCAATCTTTCTTCTAAGTTCTCTTGTGATCTTTCACACAATCTTTCGGGTGTCATTGAATCGTTGCCAATTCAGTGATCAGGTTACGATCAAGGCTGACTTAGCACATTGAGTAAGTGTCACACGTGAGTTCTGGAATTAACTCCGTGACAAGTGGTATGAGAGCAGATCGATTCATTGGGATGATGACAGAATTAGAAAAGATTGCCGTCATAAGTGGTACAGGAGGTGACGAGAACCATGGTCGAGACGGAACGTCTCATGGAAACAAAAAGAACCAGGGAGTGTCCAAGGACAAGACCTTGGACAAACGAGTTGCTGATGTGGAAGCTGCAATTACAGGAATCGGGATGCAAGTCGACAATGCATTCCAGCGATTAGATGGGCTGGAAACTGATTTCAGCGACCTAAGAGACGACCTAAAGGCAACAATCGAGGTACTTCGTAGTGAGGTACAATTAATGGTGAATGATGCCATCAAGGAGGCTACCCAGGAAGCAATTGTCAAGCTACAAAAAGACATGGACGAACTTTCTGTGGACATGCATCGCAACCTTCTAGGTCTAGAATCTAAGGTCAATGAATGTAATAAAGCCATGATCGCAGCAGGTGGAAACATTATCAGCTTCACGGCCAGGATAGAAGTCCCAAAACCAACACCCATCATAGGCAAGCGAGAAGCAAGGGCTGTTGTTGATTTCCTGTGGGAAATGGAACGATATTTTGATGGTGTAGGCATTCTTGATGACACTACGAAGATCAAGACTGCCACACTTTATTTGAAAGACACAGCAGGCCTATGGTAGTGACACAAACATGGAGAAGTAGAGAAAGGTACGTGCATCTTAAACACCTGGGCTGATTTCATTAAAGAAATTAAGAAGCAATTTTATCCGGAAAATGTCGAAAATGAGGCCAGGAGCCGGATATGATGGATAAGGACTCCCTCTTCTACTTTCTTGATGGCTTACAAGTATGGGCGAAGACCGAGCTCGAACGATGTGGCGTTTAAGACTTATCTTCGGCTATCGCTATAGCTGAAGGATTGATTGATTATAGTTGAAGAGAGTCACGATCTAAGGATCGAAGACCGAGCCACGAGAAAGTTGGGGGAGACAAACCAACCTCGTCTAAAGAAAACCCTGCCCGGAAGCCACCACCACCATGGAAATCCGGGGAAAAGAGGCCCTTTAACAAAGACTATAAGTGCTTCATTTGTGACGGTCCACACCAAGCCCAGGACTGCCCAAAAAGGGCTAGTCTACATGCCATGATTGTAAGGGAGGAAAGTTCACACGAAGAAGGTGATGCTTGCATGGGCTCAATGCAAGTACTTGGCGCAATCAAAGCCAAGATGGGAGTACGACCAGTACAAAACAAAGGATTACAATTTGTTCAAGCCACCATCCAAGGAAACCAAGTACGAGCCCTGGTAGACATGGGCGCCTCCCATAATTTCATCTCCGTAAACGAAGCCAGAAAACTAGGCATACAATACGTCAAAGGGAGTGGATCCATGAAAACAATGAATGCAAGTGTCAAACCAATACATGGGGAGGCAAAGGAGATTCAACTACGTATCGGGTAATGGTTAGGAGCCGTTAATTTCTCTGGAGTAGAGATAGATGACTTCAAAATCGTGCTTGGAGTCCGTACTCCACATTCTAGCTTCATCCTTGGTTTTTAAAGAAAGGAACTGATAGAAGAGAAAGGTAAGATAATTCTTTCTAGCCTTAACTGAAAGCGGGGGATGCCTAGGTCTACATACAGGTCTTGGATCAATAGATCCTCCAATTGCTAGGGAAATAATATCGGGATTAGTCTCCTTGCCATTGCTAATGTCTTTGAAAGTCTAGCTATCCTCTCCTTGTCATGCTTAGTTATGCTGAATTGCTCCTTCTGATCTTGCTTTCTTGCCTTATAGAACTGACCTTTGTCCCCTCTTTCCTTCACTCACTTAAAGTCCATTCCTTGCTCTTGTCTAGTTCTAGGCTTAGACGAAAGAGCTCATTCATAGATTCCATCTTTCTAGCATTTCATGTCTTTCTTCCTTCAACTCTAATTCATGCCATGATTATCCTTCTATAATATATCATCCAAGTCGAGAGTTTCGCGTAGAGAAAGGAATGGACTTTATTGCGTTGGTCAGTTCTATAAGGCAAGAAATGTTAAGTGGCATTTTCAATAGGACCAAGACTGCTCGTTGATTTACTTAGCCTACATCTGTGTTCGAACTCCTTCTTAAATAACATCGAATTGAACCACCATCTTTTCATAGAGTTTTATTGCTCCATATTTTCATGACTATGCATAGATCACCCCTATTTGTGTGGTCCGTTCTAGTGACATCATTCCCACTTTTATTATCACTTCTGGTACTAGCAGTGGCAATTACTATGTTATTAACCGATCAAAACTTTAATACAATCTTTTCTGATCTATGCATAGTCATTCCAGGTCCACGCATGTTGGAATAGTTGTTATAAAATTGATAGAACCTAAAATGGATGAAATACCAGATATATGAGGACTAGAAATTGCTGAATCAATTGCTCCTCCAGGTCCACGCATGTTGGAGATAGTTGTTATAAAATTGATAGAACCTAAAATGGATGAAATACCAGATAGATGAGGACTAGAAATTGTTGAATCAACTACTCCTCCAGAATGGCTAGTAATACCACTTAAGGGCGGATAGACCGTCCACCCACTCTAGCAGGCTATGACATGAAATGTGTAACTCCCAACGCAATGAAAAGTCAAGCCTTAGTTGATTTGCTTCCCCATTTCCCGAGTGGAGAATATGAATATGCACCTCCATCAGAGTAGAAATCTCAGCTGTAGTATTGGAGGAAGCCAAAAAATTTTAGAAAACTTGCATCCAATGTAAATTCTACCCATGTCTAGCAGAATGTGCCTTAGAGCATTATATTATGAAGACTGGAGAAAGCCCTATATTGTATTTATTTTCTGGATCGCGAAATCCTCCCCTCTGAAACAAAAGATGTAGTTGGAATAAAGAAAAGGGCATTTTGCTTCTTTGCTAAGCAAGGATAACTTTACAAGAAGGGCTATCTATCTACGTAAGTTCATTAGAAAGAAAGGAGGAGAGGAAGTTCGGGATTATTTAACCGGACTGGCTTAGACTTATAATAGGGTTAATACGACCTATGATGGGCAAGCAAGCGAGCTAACTATGCATCGGAAAGAAAGCCTTCGACGTCACTATAGGCCAAGCCCTATACCTCTACCACTGCCTTGATCAATTAGTGGGGCATTCTAAACCTACGTCTTAA
>BJCM01000321.1:0-10426 GCA_018326385.1 Flaveria bidentis | reverse complement strand
AACAGCTCAATAACAATCAAGATGATAATTTGTGATGATAATTTCTCCATTAACTTTTTTCGGTATATGTAAATCACCACAAAAAACTAACTCCGATAATCATAAAACTCTAACATATATTCATTAAATAAACCTCCCTAAAATCTAGATAATAAGTGATTTCTGACCATAAATATCACCAATATTTTCACTATTCTTATTGGGATAATATAATTGTCTTAAAGACTTTTGTAATATACGCAATTATTTTCTTTTATTAAAATTTTTCAATAATTATGTTTTGATTTTTTAATTTACGTCATAACGCACCGAGCCGATACCGATTAAAATTGAATTCTCAAAAAATCATGCAACAACCGTACCGCCGCAACGCGCAAACATTCCAACTAGTTAAGGTAAAATTTAGGAGAAAGAAGCTCTTGAGATAAAATACTAAATTGGATATGAAAGTTTATCTAGCTACGAATGTGAAAGTTCTATATCTAGCTGACATGTCCTGATACATATATACTTTCACACTTTGGTTAATAACTTTTGAACTAACACGTTACCTTAATATTAAGTATAAAAATAATATACATTACAGTTATTGTCAATAATCTTTAACTTAAACTTCAATTTATATGAATGTGAGATACTACTTACTAGTATGTAAATACGGATTTTCCAAAGCAAAAGTTATTCACCAGAGGTGGAAAATGTGTATACCTATCGCTAAAGGTTCACACTTGACCATCGTGATCACCGCTATTTTCATGTAATAGTTTCGTTTAACTACACTTTCCTTTCAAAAAGGTAATCATGACCTTTAAAGGTATTTGGAAGATACAAGAACAAAACAATCAACCTATTGATATTGGAAGACACAACGGATTCTTCCAATGTATTATTTCTGGGTCCAATGGAATTCATAGGTATAGGAAGAAGCCCTATCAAATAGAGATTTTTTCTTTCGACCATATTTCGATTGTTAATACGATATATAAGGACCGCTACTCCGAAGAGTATTACACCCTTGATCGTGAAATATCGATTGCTTGTTGAACCCTGTGAATTGTGTGAAAGTAGGATACTTTAAAAACTGAAAGAAAAAATCACGTATGTGTCATATGTAGTCTAACATTAGGGCTGACATAACAGATCAGACACGACACAACATGACACGAACACGATTAGTGTTGATACGAACACGAATCGATAACTAACCGTGATATATTTTTCAAACACGAACACAGACCAACTTAGAAACAAATTACCCAATAAGACCTATTAAAAGACATGGTAAAAATCATATGTTTAGTGAAACAAAAATTAAATGAAGTTCATCAAAGTCCTGAATAATGCACAATCTTTAATATGATAATCTTTGACATGATGTTTGATTTAAGAGGTGTTTGATTTTTGAAGACATGATTTTAATCGTGTTTTTAATGCGTTGACATGTTAATGACATGAAAGATGTTAGGCTCAAACAAAACTTGCTAACTTCGTGTCGTGTCATGTTAACATGTCCATGCTAGAAACTGTGAGCCCTATCTAACATATAACTTTGTTTTGAAAAAAAACCACTTTTGTTATCAATGTTGGCACCGATCAAATAAAAGAATAGACTAAACTTTTAAGATGAAATGATTTACCAGGTTATATAAAGTAACCAACTAACTATATCTTTTTTTTTCATAACCATGATTACTGAAGAAAAGTGATCCAAACCAATCTTTTGCATGGAGTATTTACTCAATCTGCACACGTGTTTTATGTAATTTGTTGAATAAATGCCTACGGTTAGTTTGTTAGGTCAATAGCTATTTCCGGGTTGTTTTAGCATTGTTTTGTGTGCACCAAAAAGCTAATCAATAAATACGAAAGTTCCCTGCAATCTTGTTTTTCTACTTTCTTTGATTCATATTAGCACTATCAAGGTTCTAATTGCCAACATCTTTGGTATCAGAGCAAGGTTTGTGTTGAACTCTTCGATTTTTTTCTTCATTCTCTTCCATGGCTGACCCATCCTCATCTTCAAACCCTACTGCTCCCCTTATACCAGTGTTTAAAGGAGATGGCTATGAACACTGGAGCTTGCGTATGAAAACGATTCTTCGATCCCGTGAACTGTGGGATGTTACTTACTTGGGGGTTACCGCTATTGGTGAAGGAGGTAATGTCAATCGTGAGACCAAGAAAAAAGATTCGCAGGCAATGCCAATCATTCAATAGGGTCGGATTGCTAGTGCCGAATCAGTAAAAGAAACTTGGGATATTCTTCGCCTTGAATATCAAGGGGATTCTCAAGTGCAATCTGTTAAACTACATGGTTTTCGAAGAGAGTTCGAGAACCTATCAATGAAGGATGATGAAGCTATTGGTGACTACTTTTCTAGAGTTATGAACAACATGGGCCAAAAAAGATCCTATGGTGAAGAATTGACGGATCAAAAGGTTGTTGTTAAGGAGTTTATCTCCAAAGTTTGACTACGTCATACCTTCCATCGAAGTTGTGTATGACCTGTACAAAGTCACACCTGTTAAGATGATGGGGCTGCTGCAGTCACAAGAAGAAAGAATGAATGGAAGATTGACTCAAGACAAGCAAGTCAAGTCGGCCAGCAACCAAGATGAACAAGCCTTACAGGTACTGCACGAGCAAAACAAATCTCCAAGAGGGAGAGGTCATGGACGAACAACCTTCAAAGGCAGAGGTGTTGGATGTGGAAGAGGAGATCTTGACAAAAGTAAGGTTCCCTAATGCCATACATGCAAGAAATTTGGCTATCTCAAAAAGGATTATTGGTACAACGAAGATAACCAAGTAAATGTAGCAGAAAATGAAGATCAAGATGATAATACAGATGATCAACATTTACTCATGGTCATAGTTGATGAGCTGCCAGATGCCCCAATGAATCTCGTAACTAGCACTAGTCACCATGGTAACAATAATCATTTGTGGTTTGTTGATTCTGGTTGTTCTAACCACATGACAGGTTCCAAAGATAGTTTTATCAGCATAGATGAATCCTTCAAACTGGAGGTCCGATTGGGAGACAAGAAGAGGTTAGAAGTTGAAGGACGTGGCACAGTCAAAGTACACACCGGGTCCAAGTCTTACAAGTTGCTGGAGGATGTGTACTATGCTCCCAAGTTGGAGTATAATCTCTTGAGTGTGGGGCAACTAATGAAGAAGGGGTATGCTATTAGCTTTGATGATGGGAAGTGCATTATCAGAAATAAAGTTACAGGGAGGAATCTTCTTGAAATAGTTGTGGCAACTAACAACATGTTTGTATTGGATGCCACAAGCTTGATTATGACCCATTCCTCCCTTGTAACTCAGTCATTTCCCTCCCACAAGCAAGATGCTGAGGTCTTAAGGTGGCACTGTAGATTCGGGCATCTGCACCTTGATGGTTTGAAAAGATTACATGAAAAAAAGATGGTTCACGGGCTCCCATGCATCAACACATCTATCACATGTGAAGCTTGTATGATAGGTAAACAAGCTAGACTCCCTTTTGATTCTACTTCTTGGCGGGCAAACGAAAGATTAGAACTAGTCCATACCAATATGTGTGGACCCATGCAAGTGCCTAGCCTAGGGAATAGCCTGTATTATCTGTTGTTCATTGATGATTTAACTAGAATGTGTTAGGTTTATTTTCTACATAACAAAAGTGATGTTTTTTCTAAGTTTAAAGTATTCAAGGCTATGGTAGAAAAAGAATATGGGCGTCCTATCAACTTACCGTACCCTACACCCCACAACACAATGGTGTCGTTGAAAGCAAAAACCGCACCATGATGAATTTAGTTCGTAGCATGTTGCATGAGAAAAGCATTCCTACTGTTTTCTGGGCAGAAACGGTTTCTACAGCAGTGTACGTAATCAACAGATCACCTACCAAGTCTCTGGTGAACCTAACTCCCTACCAAGCATGGTCAGGTAAAAAGCCTTATGTTTCTAATATGAAAATTTTTGGCTGTATTGCTTTTGTTTTAGTTCCATCACAGTTGAGAAGCAAACTTGATGCAAGATCTGAAAAAAATATCTTTATTGGGTACTCTACCCAAAGTCATGGATACCGACTATATAATCCTACTACCAAAAAGTTTTCAACTAAAAAAGATGTCACATTTTTAGAGGACTCAAAATGGGTCTGGAGTGAAACAAAAGCCACCTTAGATGGTGACAAGTTATTTGTAGACCCATTCCCTTTTGAATCTGAAAGTACCTTACCCACTACACCAAACTTAGAATCAACCTCTACTTTCTCACCTAACTCACCTAATGATAATACAACCACTGAAACATCATCTAGTCCTTCACATCATACACCCACCTTATCACCATCAAGTCCAAACCCAAATTCCAACACATCAACCTTGCCTATTCATCCTGATATAGTTGGACCCTCAAGGAGAATATCTAAGCCACCCTCATGGCTAAGAGATTATCATACTGGTAATGGTCTTTCTGATGAAGAGGCTAGTCCCTCATCTTGCCAATTTGCTCTACTCACAGAACCAGTTACTTACCAACAAGCTACTAAAGACAAGAAACGGCAAGATGCAATGCATAAAGAATTACAAGCTATTGAAAAGAATAATACCTAGGAATTGGTCTTTCTTCCTCCAGGAAAGAATGTTGTGGGTGTCAAGTGGTTGTATAAGACTAAAGAATGGCCAAATAGTGAAGTTATAAAGCATAAAGCAAGGCTGGTGGCCAAGGGATACTCTCAACAACCAGGAATCGATTTTCATGAAACCTTTGCTCCGGTAGCTCGGTTTGAAACGATTCGGATCCTCCTTGCTATAGCTGCACAAATGAGATGGAAAATACTTCAACTTGATATTAAGTCAACATTTTTAAATGGTGATTTAACAGAGGAGATTTATGTCCAACAACCCGAAGGCTATGAAGTTCAAGGCAAGACCAAGTTGGTGTATAAATTAAAGAAGGCTCTCTACGGCCTTAAACAGGCCCCAAGAGCCTGTATGCAAAGATAGATGGTTACTTCTTGGAAAATGGCTATGTTCGAAGTCAAAACGAACCCACACTTTATGTGAAGAAAAATACTTCAGGTGATGTTATCTTTGTATGTTTGTATATGGATGACATTATTTATACTTTCTCATGTCCTACAATGCTAATCGAATTTAAGTATGGAATGAAGAATGCCTTCGAAATGACTGATATGGGTCTGTTGAAGTATTTTTTGGGTCTTGAAGTTAAGCAAGCTGAAAATGGAATTTTCTTGACTCAAGAAAAGTATGGTGGTACATTGCTAACTCGCTTTGGGTTAGTCAATTGCAAAACAGAAAGTACACCCATGAACTATAATAAGAAGTTATCTCTTGATGATGGTGAAGAGAAAGCTAATCAGGAGGAGTATAGAAGCCTTGTTGGTGGTCTTATCTATTTAACACACTCCAGACCAGATTTGGCATATGCAGTAGGTATCATTTCCAGGTTCATGCAGAGACCCTCACGAGCTCACTTTGGTGCAGCAAGGAGAATCCTTCGGTATGTTGCAGGAACAAAGAATTATGGTATTTGGTTCAATTGGATGAAAAATGTGAAGTTAATAGGATATTGTGATAGTGATTGGGCTAGTAGTGTTGATGATCGGAAGAGCTTATCAGATTATGCATTTACGGTTGGAAGTGGAGTTGTAGCCTGGAGCTCGAAAAAACAACACACGGTGGCTCTTTCGAGCACTGAAGCCGAGTATATCTCAGCTGCAGGGGCTACGTGTCAAGCTATATGGCTTCGAAGAGTCCTAGAAGATCTTGGTTGGAAGCACTCAGAACCTACCATGATTTATTGTGACAATAAATCTGCTATTAATTTGTTCAAAAATCCAGTCTTGAATGGCAGGTGAAAGCACATTGAATTGAAGTATCATTTCATACGTGAAATGGTAACTCAACAACAACTGAATTTGGAATACTGCAACACACATGATCAATTGGCGGATATCTTAACAAAGTCCCTATCAAATGAGAAGTTTGGGTACTTCAGGAAGCTGCTTGGAGTTGGACGATTTGAATCAAGGGAGGATGAAGAAAAGTGATTCAAACCAAATCTTTTGCATGGAACATTTACTCAATCTGCACACGTGTTTTTTTTTAAAAATTTGTTGAATAAATGCCTAACGGCTAGTTTGTTAGGTCAATAGCTATTTCCGGGTTGTTGAGTTTTGCAGATCATTGTTTTGTGTGCACCAAAAAGCTATTCAATAAATTAGAAAGTTCCTTGCAATCTTGTTTTTCTACTTTCTTTGATTCATATTAGCACTATCAAGGTTTTGATTGCCAACAATAACTCATTACTGAAAAAGTATGGTTAGTTAAATAGTAGTTTGCAATGGACATATGGTGTTCAAGACGTTATGTCAAAAAAACAATGAAGTAATATTCAAACTTGTGATCTCTAAGAGAGATTAAACGATTATTACTTTGACATTGTTAAAATTTCAAATATATTTTTGAAGATTCTTATCGAATACAAGTGAATATACTTAGATCATTTAAAGGTGTTTCTTTTTCATCACATAGCAACGTAACACAGCTTTCACATGCAAAGAATGAAAGGAAATTAATTTTCATTCTTGGATTAATCATGGTACCAATCAATCATGGATCGTTAGAAAAAAAACCAAAATAATCCAACCAAAAGTATATTGTCGTGACATATAGTTTTCTTTATTGTTAGTCATAAAGTTTGTTTTGTAATGTAGAAATTCTGCCCGAAAGTTGATATTCTTATTACCATGTTTACCCTTAAGACACGTTAAATAGGGAACATACATGCTAGATGTTTCTATGTTGAAAAAGACAAGACTTGTTCATGATTTGAAGTAGTTGCGTCTCAAACATGAATCTTACAACACAAACGTACAAACTAATAACATCTAATTAATGATAAGAATCTTGATAAAAATCATCAAAATCTATTTGAACATTTACGACTAAAAATTTGTTAAGTTGTAGTATGACTTACCAGAGAATTGTATAAACACATTTATTTATTTTTTTAACCGTGATACATTAGGTAACCACATATTCACTTTCGTTTCTCTCTCATTACATATGTTTAGCATTACATCCAAGTGTTTATATGAGTATTATGCTTTTTTAATTTAAAATTTATAGAGCTAGACAAATGTTCTTTATGGTTTGAGCTAAATAACAAGTTTAAGTACTAGGTAAATAAAATAACAAGTTTAAATATTAGCTATTAATTTTGTAATAAGTTTGAATCGAATACGTACACATTTAGCTTTGGTACGTAAACTTGTTTAAAAATTTTAAAGTCACTACAAAAGCCTGTTTATTATCAAAACGTGTTACTTTGTCCAAATTGATCACATCGACCATTTTGTAATTATCTCTAAAATTTATTATATAAATTACTGATTCCTTTTAATTTTGAAAATTAATAAAAAGATTTGATGAAGATGCCAGAATAAACACTAGTTTCAAGAGCAAACTATTTAAAACAAAATATGAAAAAGAAAAAGAAAAAGACCATGATAGTAACTTATTGACATCGTCAAAACAGCTGCAATATTCGTTTTTATTCTAGTCAGTGCGTGTTGGCAATACAATAGAATAGCAACAAAATATATATTATTAGGTTAGTACTCCGTGTATTACACGGGTTGAATAAATAAAATATTAAGTAATTACTAAAGAAAATGTAATAAATTATAAAACGGTATAATTAAAATTGCATATGAGTAATAATATAAGTAATAAAACAATGATTTTATTATTTAAATCTTTTGTTTTTAAACCCTAATTGCATTTTTAATAAACATTCATGCTATCCCTAGAGTAACTTTAATCGTTGAGCGACGGCCCTTCCACTCGACACCGTCGGTTATTGCAAAACAAACCGTTTTAAAAAAATATCACTATTAAAAATTTTCTATTATAACTCCTAGTTTTAGTTTTTTAGTTTTATAAAAAAATCATTTATAAAAGCATCTCTTTCTTAATTTATTAAAAAACAATTTTTAATCTCAAAAGAAATTAAAAAATATTATAAGTATTTATGGTAATTGTTTAATATGAGAGAGAAGCGGAAAAATTAAAATTAGATGGTCTAGATGTGCTAAGTGGCATCCTAAAACATTCTTTTACTATAATAGATAGATTAGTTAAGGAAGATGATCCCTCATATTTTTCAAGTAAAATACGTGTACTTCTGGAAACCCAACGTAAGTCGATAACTAGTCACTAGTTATTAAAGTCCAACTAATATAATCAACAATATATGTAGTTTACCTATTTTGTAAAGATAATATACTTAATTCTTAGAAATTGTAGGTAAAAAACTAGTGTAAGAAGATGGTTTCTTATTATTAATTTTGTAAAGAAAAATAACCGATTAATTCCTTGTGTCCAAGAAGGAATATTGGTTGTAGCTTCATTATTATGTTACTTACTTTCTAGAACTATATATTTTCTTGATCTTTTAAGATTAATAAAAATAAGTTTTACATCAACTTACGTAAATAAGTACATAACTAGTGGGGTCATTCAAACGCTCCGCCATCATGTTCAAAACGTAGATATGCCGGTAGTGTTAATACTTATGTCATTTGGGTTTGACTATTTGTAAATTATTAATTAGCTTGTGAAAAAATTTCATTGGATAATTACATATATTCGAGTCGCCACAACGCCTACGCCACTTGTATATAGACAACAATAGCGCCCAAGATTTTCCCTTCGTGTAGTTCACTGCACCTTCCAACTTCACTCCGTGTAGTTTCATCTCTAAAATTACATATTTTTTTTCAAAACATAAAATTTTAATGTATAAATACAATACTATTAAACATGATTGAAATAAATATGTAATTTTATAAGTTTGGATAGGATACAAGCAATGCCCCAAAAATTAAATAGTGAAATATAAAGCAAAAATTAAGTAATCCTCAAATAAGATTTAACATTTAAAAATACAAAATTTTTGTTTCTCGCAAAAAAGAAAAATAACGTGAAAAAAGAAACCACAAACTTTTAAATTAACTTGTTTCTTGCATCTCTCTCATATTAAATATATATAATTTTGAAATAAGTAAACTTTACATTTAAATATCTATAATATTAATCTTATTCTAATAATTTATTAAAGCATACTACATTATAATATTTCACTTATATCTAATCTTAATACATAATTTTATAATTATTAATTTTATTACTTCTTAATTTTAATTTTTTAAATATTTATTACTTTTTTTACCAGTGTCTAATGAATGTAACTGACAAAATATTTAGATTAACTAATAATTTAACATGTTAACTTTTAAATTTATTACACACAAGTAATATATAGGTTTCAAGTCAAGTTAACAAAAGGTAACGTTGCCGTAACAAAGGGTAATGTTTACATCAACACTAACTTTTTTTTAAAAAAATATTATGTCTTTATTAAATAAGTTGATAAAAAAATATAATGAATCATTAGCTGGTCAAGTCTTCCTATATTGCAATGTTCCCGGGTTTGATTCTCCCCTTCTTTTTATCATTTTTTTTTTACTTTTTGCTATCCAAGCGCGCACACACACCACATTGATTTTTATAACTAGAAGGATGTCCGCACAATACGACGGGACAACATTTTACATTATGACATGAGTTTCTAATTTTTATTATTCTTATAGTAATTTTGTAAAAGTTTATTATTTTTCTAGGCTAAAATTTAAAACACCAAATAAATCTATTTTGTATGACGACTTGTATATTTATGCATTAACTTATTATATCATACAAAATACATATCGGTTCAGAAAAAAATTACACCAAAATGTTTAAAAATACAAATTACGATTTTAGTATCATTTTTTTAAACATTATAGATTGATATAATAGAAATCTTAAACAAATTAAAATTTTACGTAATTTATAGTAATTACAAGGTTTTTATGTAACTAATTGTAAGGGGTAATTTATAAATAATATTAAAAATACTATTTTAACCTTAAAAATAATTGTACATTATGCATTGAGTAAGGTAAATGTTCTTAATTTAATGGTATCTTGAAATGTCATTCTCATATGCTTTATATATAGTATAGATTAGTTATTAACGATGTTAGAGTCATGTATTATTACATGGTGAGATAAATAAAACATATCAAAATTATTATGTTATAAATATTTTATTTTCTAGATATTATTAGTTATTGGTGAAATACAAACACAATGAATACTTAAAGGTTATAACAAATAATAAACTTAGAAATTATTACTCTATATTTAAAGAAAAAAATAAGTCTGAAATCATATAATTTAGTATGTACTAATAAATTATTAAAATAAAAATATTTATATTTTAGATGTTTAATAATTTAGTTTATTTATTTAAAATAGTTATCATTTAATATGAAAGAGACAAAAAATACAAATGTTG
>BJCM01000320.1:0-13927 GCA_018326385.1 Flaveria bidentis | reverse complement strand
TATATAATATTTTTTTATAAAAATTTAATAATTTTTACCGAAAAAGTTTTCAGATATCTGAAGTTTTTATAATATCCGATAATATCCGAAATTTCTAATTAATATTTATTATTTTATAATTTCTACAAACATATTTCGGATAATTAGGATATCCGAATATCCAAAAATTCTCAAAATCACTATCTGAATCTGAATCCTAATCCGAAATTTGGATATCCCGAATCTGAATTTTCGGATATTTCAGATTCGGTTTGAGATTCCTATACTTTTGAGCATCCCTACATTAAATATCCATAAAGGCTACCTAGGGAGATTGCATTTCATTTAGTGAAAGCTGCATTAGTTGTTGGGTTAATCAGACTTGTAGGTCATGGGTCAAATGGGTTGCAGCAATTAGTTCATTTTAAACATGTTTATTTTATGGTTCTGAATGTAAGTGTCAAGTCTTTAGGAGTTAATTATGCACTCGTTATGTTTTTTTATTTCGAGTCTATCTTCTTGTTTGTATAAATTATTGTTTTCTAGTTTCAATAGAAAATAATCAATGAAGATCGAGTTGTGATCTATCGTTGTGTTTTTCTATTGTTTTTGTGTTGTTTAGTTCCGTGAAGCAAAGGATTGATCACCAACACTTTGGGTATTAGAACCTGATGTTTACCGTTTTAAAGAATCAATTCTAGATTCCGTTTGAAGGGGCTGTGAGTTATCGGTTGAAGTATCACAAAAGCAACATCGAATCTCAATCTCACTTGATTGGCTTGTTCTTATGATAAGGAGACTTCATGCCACCTTATAACGTCCTTCACCTTAAACATACTTTAATTCGATAAGTAATTTAAAGGAAAACTTCATAGAATAGTAAGTAAGTTTTAACAATATTCCAATTAGGACACTAATAATTTTATTTGTTTCAATTATATCACTAAAGTTTTAAAAATGTATCAGTTAGGTCACTAATATTTTTATTTATTACAATCAAATCACTAAAGTTTTAAAAGTGTTACAATTAGCTTACTCATTTTTTTTATTTTTAAATAATTCACAGTTTTTTATAAATATTATTATTTTTTTAAACATTAATTTTTTTAATTATTTTTGCAACTTATAAATGACTTAATTAGAACAATCCTAAAACTTTAGTGATCTGATTAGGACAAATTTTTTTATGAGTGAACTGACTGGAACCAAAAACTTTATGAACGACCTAATTAGAAAATTTTAAAACTTGATTACTATTTTACAAAGTTACCCCTTAATTTAATATTTTTAATGATTACAAAATATTTAAAATATCCTTTAATTGATAAGTTAGAGTTAAACAATCTTTAAATTATGACCAGTTATTAATCTTAATGATCCACTAATCTAAATATATAATCCCCAGTGTGCCATGGTCTAGTATTTCAAGTCGATCTAAAATAGATTTAACACATGAAAAAATCCTTATATCACCATCATCGACTTAATATTAGATAAATTTATTAAATAAATTATATATTATATTAAAATGAATACATTTTTGTAAATAGTGAGCTTATATGATTATCACATAATAAATGGGCCAATACAATCGACATTCAGTAACGATCCTTATCAACACACGCTTAGATTAGATCAATTATTGTGATGGCTTTTCTTCGTATAAAGCTTGCATCAACATCACTGATTTCATCATGAAATCAAACTATTTTTGTTTTCTTTCATCAATTATTGTCATTGCGAGAGAAATTAATCTAAAAAACGCTTGATTTCTAAGTCAAAGTTGATTTTATTCTATACGACTAATCAATGGTGTACAAAACCTTCAAACCATTTATGTCGATTTTTGTATAAAACCAATTATGTCTATGTAATTAATAACTTGTGTAATATTAGTTGTAATAGTAATATGGTGTTTAGCTTAATAATTTAAATGAAACTAGTCATTTTTATAAAATAACATGTCTAGAATATATATAATATTCTAATGTTTACATATCCTAATATCCTATTACTTGCAAAATGTATCGTAAAAAAAATACTAAGCGGTCTAACAAACGAAAAATTACTGAAATATCCAATTTTTATTATGAATATCGTTTTCTAGTCTATAATTATAAACATCTTAAAAACCAGCTAGCACATCGAAGAAATTTTATTTCAAACTTGCCAGCTAAACCGGCTAAAAAGTTAACCGGCGCCCCAGGTTACATGATACTAAGCTCATTAGACATAATCTAATAAGTCCACTAGACATATAGCTTAAGCAAATTTACATATTCATTGTGGAAAAGAAAAATTAGAGCAACCCGAGGACTTTAAGGGTATTCGCATCTCATTTTGCATCTCTATCATTATAATTATATTAGAAAATATTATTTTTTTTCTTTTCGGTTAAATAGTATTTTTTTATACATTTATAATTATATTTTTCTTTATACTCCACTCACAAAACTTTCAAAAAATATTAAAATATATATAGGAGTGAACAATATCATTCTAAATATACAGATAACTAAAAATATTTTTTCTCTACTCAATTCACAACTACAAACAACTATTTCATATAACATAAAAAACACATTCATATATATATTTATAAAGAACCCACCTGAAATCTGGAATGCTCTAAGAATGCATGATTAAAGTTTACATTTGACTTTTGACACAATCATATTTGGATTTAGGACAAAACTTCACTAAATTCTAAAATATTTAACTACAAATACACACACGTAACTATATTTGATGCCGTATGCTAGCGGTATTACGTCGATGGTCCTAAATCAACCATTAATAGATAATCACACTCTCGTATTAAAGAAGCAAACTACTAACATACCATTTGCAGTAAAATGATATCAGAACTTGCATACAATATGTATCTCAGTATGATCACCTTCTGGTCATGGTGGTGGGAGGTCAACAACGAACGAGACGAGCTTGCTCGCACGATTCTCACCATTTCTATTCCGACACTTGTATTTCTATGGTACAAATGGATCATGTTATTCTATACAACGCGCACACCCTTGCCACCAGGCCCTTATGGCTTACCGGTTGTAGGCTACCTCCCGTTTCTTGGCTCCAACCTACACGAAAGATTCACCAAGATGGCTAAGAAATATGGTCCCATCTTTAGTCTGCGGCTCGGAAGTAAGCTTCATGTCGTGGTGAACTCCATAGACCTCGTGAAGGTTGTGTTAGCTACGTTTATTATCTGTTATAGTTATCATCATATTATTTATCTTTAAGTCTGTTTGTTAGTCATAATTATTTTATCAATATTTTACCATGATGAGTAGTCAGTTTTATTACTATTTGTTTCATTGTAATTTTCTAGAATTTTTCTACTTAGATAATATATTTAAGGTTGTATGATGGTTTGTAGTTTGAAAATAGTTTTATAATGGTTTATGAAAAGTCTACTAACTCAGCTTGATTTGTTAGCGCGAGCGGACTCTAGACGTGTCATGCTTTCAAGGTCACCGAACTGCAACAACTAAAAAGAAATAATTTCAAGTTCGTTGGTTGAGATTATGAGACTTTCCATAAACCATTATAAAATCATTTCCATACAATAAACCATCACACAAAGTCTAAATCTACTTTCATAAATTAAAAAAAAAAATCATTCTTTCAATATAAAAGATCTCTTATTTGATACATATAAGACATTATTCATTAATATTGTTTTGATTCTACGTGAACAGGTCGTAACTCGTGACCTGGACCAGACCTTCACTAACCGAAGCCCTCCACACACCGCGTTAACCTTAACTTACGGCGCATCTGATATAGGATGGTCGAACAACAACAACCACTGGCGTAACATGCGTAAGATTTTGGTCAGCCAAGTGCTAAGCAACGCTAATCTAAAAGCTAGTAAGAGTTTTCGGACATATGAAGTGAAAAGGACAATTAGTCAAGTGTTTAATAAAATTGGGGAAAAGGTAGATATAAACGAAATTGCTTTCAACACGGAGGTTAATGTTGTGACAAGCATGTTATGGGGTTGTAGCAAATCTAGTGAAGATATTCATATTGGAGATGGGTTTCGTGAAGTTGAATTCAAAATTATCGAGTTACTTGGAGCGCCAAACATCTCTGATTATCTTCCAATGTTATCGCGCTTTGATCTACAAAGAAGGCAGTGTGATATGCAGAGGCAATTTGAATACGTTGATCGAATATTTGATGACATTATAGAGAAAAGAATGAAAATGAACTCTAGCAAAATCGATGAGGCGGTAGAAGAAGATGGAAAAAAGGATTTTTTTGCAAATCTTGTTAGAGCTTAAAGACAAGAAAGACATTTCTACATCATTTAATATGATTCACATCAAGGCTCTATTAATGGTACTTTTTTTAAAAAAATATTCTTATTGTTTCTAATAAAAGTATGTATACTAATAAAAGAAACTTTAACGCAACAGGACATCATAATTGCGACGACAGACACAACATCGACGATGGTAGAATGGGTGATGGCAGAGATTTTGAACAATCCAAGTATAACGAGAAAGGTTCAAGATGAATTAACAAAAGTTGTCGGTATGGACAATATTGTTGAAGAATCACATTTGTCGAAATTGACATATTTAGATGCAGTGATCAAGGAGACATTTAGATTGCACCCTCCGCTTCCTCTCCTAATGCAAAGATGCCCGGATGAATCTTGCAATGTGGGTGGCTACACGATCCCTAAAGATACGATCGTGTATATGAATGTTTGGGCAATTCATCGTGATCCCAACAACTGGACTAACCCATTGGAGTTTTAACCAGAGAGATTTTTAAATGAAAGGTGGGATTATAATGGAAACAATTTGAAGTTTTTACCATTTGGGTCGGGAAGAAGAATATGCCCAGGTATCTCCTTAGGTGACAAGATGTTAATGTATATATTAGCTTCACTTTTGCATTATTTTGAGTGGAAGTTGCCTAAAGATGACGAGTTTGATCTTCGCGAAGAGTTTGGATTTGTGACGAAGAAGAAGAAACCGCTAGTCGCCATACCCTCTCAAAGGTTATCTGATGGAACCCTCTACATGTGATGGAAAAACATGATGTTAATTACATGGTGGTTCTTGTGTATTTATGTGGCTTTCCATTGTGGAATCATATCATTTATAATGTGATGTAGTATAAACTTATAAGGGTCAATGAGTCATTGTTTAGTGTAACTAAAAGGTCAATGAGTCATTATAAGGTGTGATCTTTGATATCAATAAAAGTGTTGACTAGTGATTAGTCATACAATCGTGTTATATTTGTGGAGAAATGAAGAAATTGAGCGACTGAAGCAGATCAAAATTTATTCATTCAATTTCTTTCTGGAAACTAAGTATTGTTTTATCTTCTTTGTTCTCATTCCTTTATATTACTATTCAGATTTAAAACTAGTTCAATTGGTGTTTCATATTAGTTTACAACTATCATTTCCATGAAACTTTGTTTGTTAATTACTATACATGCGAACAACCTTCATGATTTGAAATGATTAAAGAAACGTCGGAGCACCAAAAATCAGCTTGAATTCTTTAAATTCGTCTTTGAAAACTTGTTCTTCGAAATCCAATTGAATGTGTTTAAATAAACTTCAAAATCCGAAGTCTGTTAGGTACCGGCATCTCATACGCCAATACCCAACATATCATATGCCAACAATGTACTAATTCTCAAACTTTTTGAAAATTTTAAGTGAATACGCCAAACCATTTAGCCCACAACCCATGACGTATGGTACGTCCAAGCCCGGCATATCATACGCCACCCATACCTTGTCTTTCTTTTCTCCGCAACATTTAATATTTATGTTTTTTGTCTTTAAACTCTCGTGTTTTACTTCTTTTACCTTAAATTAAGCTCATTTAAGCTACAAACACGTATGGATCAAAACATAAGTAAGTAAACTTATTTCATAACAATAACAATGTAAAATCACGCAATTAAATCAATTAAACACTAAAACATCAAAACATGATGATTCGTTGTTTCTTTCAATCGGATTTGTTCTATTGAAATATGTGAGTATTTACAATTCAATACCAAACAAATGTCGTGTAATTGTCATCTATTGGTTGATTAACTTGTTTTGTTTTATGTTTTATGGCATTTTGAGAGATGACGGATCCGCAGCTGTTTGTTTGTGGGCTCAAGAATTCTAGCTAGCTGGTGTTTTCGTTGGGCCTAAGTTCTTGTTTGGATTGCTAGAATAAAAGGTCGATTGGGCTCTAAGCCCATGGTCTTGAGGTGGGATCTTTGTATGAGAGCGAATAGCATGGGTGTGTTAAAATATACGAATTCAAAACCGAACCCGAGATTTCAAACCTAAAGTATCTTAAAATTCAAATATCTGATTTAAGGGGTGTTTGTATTTTCAGGAAAAACTCTTCATGGGCTCTTTTCTCTGCGTCACGCAAACATTCAGGTCTGTAGAGTGTTTGTTTTTTGGATAACTTTTTATTTAAAAAAAGTATGCTCGAAGTCTGTATTGTGTAGACTTGTCACAACCATTTTTAAAGTCTACTGAAGTCTGCAGATGATTAAACACCATCACCCACCACGACCCATATCCACCACCCCCATCCTCCACCACCACCACCACCACCACCGTCCCTACCATCCGCCTCCACCACCGTTCGCCACCACCACCACCCACCTTCCACCACCACCCACCATCTATCATCACCACCACCGTCCAACACCGCCGTATACCATCAACAGTTAATTTTAGCAGTCTGTAAACGTTAAAAAACAAACATTCTTCTTGTTGCAGACTGCAGATGTTTGATCCACCTATTTTTCTGTAGATGTGATCCGCAGACTGTAGACATATTACTAAAAAAACAAAACAACACCTTTGATTTTAAAAACGACCAACGGAAAACAAATAACAAAAAAAATAGAAAATAGTTCCATTAATGTTAATGATTTCATCTTCCAAAATTCTCCCTTTATAAAGCACTCTTTTTCTATAATCGTCTCACCACCTTTTTCTACATTTGTTTTTCCAGTTTGAATCTATGATGCAATTATTTGCTCCAGTTTTTTTTTAAAAATTTCAGTCAAAGAAAAGATAATAAATAAAACTCAATTTTGTATACATCTTCATACGTAATTACTAGTTTTTGTTTTTATTTTGCCGAAAGAGATAAAGTTAACAGCAAACGCGGAGTTGTGTGGGTTTGAATATTCGATATAACCTACTCTAAATTAAATTAATTAATACCGTTTGATTATATTATCCTTAACCATCTGATTACGATGTTTAGATATCCATACCAATTGATTAATAAATAATAACAATATTGTTAATTGTATACCACTCGGTCCACCAAACTTCCCATTGTTTTGCATATCTCAATCCCACACGTTGGATTCTCGTTGATTAAAATAGTCAACGGTCTCACCCCCTCTCTTTTGTGACGACCCACCAATATTATTCGTCATATATAATCAATTTCACAAAATTCAAACAACAAATATTACCAACAACAGAAGTAATTGATAAGATGAAACTTGTGTGGTCGCCGGAGATGGCTGCAAAAGCTTTCATGGATACCGTTAAATCGGTATGTAATTCATTTGTTTTTCTTTATTATTTCTATGTGTAATCTTTTACGCTTTCGAGCTTATTATTACTAGAGTTGAATTCGATTTTCTTCTCTAAACATAAGAAAACATCAATTTCGGTACAAAAATTTGTATCATTCTTTTTAACTTTACTTTTAAAATTATATCGATATGAATCCAAAAGTTTTATAATTTGAAAGTAAATTGGACTAATAAAACTTTTGAGCCCAAATCTTTATGTAATTCATCTTTTCTTGAATCTTTCTTTGTGTAATCTTTATGTAATAACAATTTCACTTCATTAGTTTTTACTACTAATTTCATTTTCAGTTTCAAATTTTTATACCATTTTCTTTCAATTTTAATCTAAAATTTCATCTTTTAAAGGCAAATTGTCAAAAGTTTTTGTGCTTTATTTCTTTTTTCAGTTTCAAATTTTTATACCAATTTCTTTCAGTTTCAACAAAAAAGTTCCATCTTTTGAAAGCAAATTGGACTAAGATTCAAATAACTGATAAACCTTTTGATATGAAATTCAAACAATAATGAAACTTTTGAGGAGAAATAGTTACGTGTAATTCATATTTTCTTGATCGTTCTTTGTGTAATCTCTTACACTTTCAAGTTTATTATTATCATTATTTTCATCTGGGTGTCTGATTTTTTAGATCTTTTTCTTTAAAAGTGTGAGCTTTACCAAGGATCAAGTGTAACGGAGTTAATATCCGCAATGGCCGCGGGTTGGAACGCTAGACTGATCGTCGAAACATGGCACGCCAACGATGCGATAACCACAAGCATCGGGTTGGCGGTGGCCGCCAACCACACGTGCAGCAGGCACGTATGCATCGTCCCGGACGAAAGTTTTAGGACGATGTACATCTCCGCCATGCAAAAAGCGGGGATGTCACCAGAGGTGATAGTTGGAGAGCCAGAGGCTGTCGTTAGTGAGTTGGAGTTAATTGATTTCCTGGTGGTGGATGGTAAAAAAAATGACTTTGGTCGAATTTTGAAGGCGGCGGCATTCGGGCACCGCGGGGCGGTGGTGGTTTGTGACAACGCCACGGCGGCGGCGGGTTTCCGGTGGCGGAGCTTGGTTGAAGACGGTGGTTCACGGCGGATTGTGAGATCGGTGTTTCTGCCGGTGGGAAATGGGTTGCATATTGCCCACGTGGCGGGTACGGAATCCGGGTCGGGTTCGGGTAAGATTACAAATAGAAGGTGGATTAAACGGGTGGATAGGGAATCGGGTGAAGAATTTCTGATACGAAAGTGATGATATGTTGTGATTTTTTTATTGAAGAATGTATTTTGTTTATTATTTGTGTAATTACATTTTATAACAATTTGTTATCATTCTTAATTGTTTTAGTTTTATTTTGTTCTTTTCTACATGTGGTAAAATGAGGATATTTGAAAACTAATCAATTGGTATAACATTCTTTTCCAAAATTTAAGAAATTCCATATGAAAGATATATATGATGATTATTAATAATAATTAAGTAATTTCTTATATGAAATCGTTACTAATGAATAGATTTTCGTGCCTACGATGAAGAATAAAAAAAGGTAAGTTGATATAAAGTTGCGTCAAATAATGATTTTAGAAGTCAACTAAGGCAAATGGGCATGTTGTCACTCTCTAAATCCTTACACACGCAAACAAGTAAACGTATGAATTAACGATTATAAATGAAGTAAAAGTTCAGATGGTGGGTCTTGAAGCTAACAACTAAGTTATTTTATAAACTTAAGATTCAAATCGTAAATCGAATAAAATACAAGAAAAAACTGAATAATTTCTTGAAATCACATCAATGAAAATTAACAATATATATACAAGCCTAATCTCAACTAACCGAGAGGCTAGAGCTAAAGTAAGAATGCAAAATAATTACCAAGATAAACATAATCGTTATACTAAAATACAAATAAATACAATATACAAATATTGGTTAATAATGACCGCGTATATCAGATTATGAAACGATTCCTTCAGACATTATGTAAAACGAAAGATAAATCAAATATTTGTCAAAGATTTTGAGAATATGATGTTATGTTTGTATCTCGTTACTGAATCAACTTTTCAAACCCCTTTAAAAATATTAAGATTTTGGTTCCTATTTGCTATGAAAATCTTTCATACTTTCTAGAACGAATTCAAGAAATTTGAAAAGTAAATCAAATATATATGTTAAGAAGTTTCAAACAGAGAAAAATATACGTCATATTCAATAAAAACATGTGCCTCACATTACACCAAACGCATGATATGTTCTCCGTTGGATTTAAACCTTTGTGTTACTAATTCAAAAACATATCACGATCTCCGTTGATTAATTCATATTCCATTTCATTCAATTGGTACACAATAGTTACCAATTTCATGGTTCCCAACCCAAATGTTCATTTGAGATCCTTTGTTGACGGAAGTGAAACCTTTAAGTCTTACATGAAGTATTACGTTTCACAGGTTATAAATTTCTTCAAGCATAAATTCTTCACCTTCAACAATCATTAAATTAGGAAAAATGATATCATATGCATAGTCATACCTTTAAGTGTTAAAATTTATCTCCAAATGGATTTAATATTAATACCCTTGCTATATTTGGCATCGAACTCATTTTGAGGTAAAATCTTTTCTTCATAAACTAAATCGAACTTCGATAACTTGATATTGATATCTATTTTGATTCAATATTATGTGCATTTTCAATTACCATTTTACTTTCATTATATTTTAGATAGGCCACATTTGAATAAAGCCCAATAGTACTATTGTGCTTGTAAAGTCCAGTCTCAACGTTTGAAACTACTATCAATAAACAATAAACAGTATATTTGAATTTTGGTACGAGAAGTTATGAACAACAATGTAACCGAGCCCAATGGTATATCCAAAACATGAGACATATATGACGGGTATACTCAAAGCCAGATAGTAACTTGTTGTAACTATTTTAAATGTTAAATTTACCAAATAAAGATGTTATTGTAGGTTTTATTATTCAAAATTTTATAGAGATAATCATATTTATATTTAACATAGAGTGCTTAAATATATAAAAAGTTGTATAAATGAACCTGATAGGGATTAGTAATTCCATACACTGCCCAATACCCATCGGGCTTCGGGTATACCCGTCCTATACGTCTCGGGTTTCGGGTATACCCGTCCCATACGTCTCGGGTTTTGGGTATACCCACCGGGCTCGGGTTTTTTTCCATGCCTAGGTACAACAACTCCGAACCTTAGCATCTATCGAAAAAGTGAGTTCTAGTCCTATTTGATCTTAGAAAACATCTAGGTTTAATATAACTTGAAACAGGTATAACTACCCCACGAATACTTGCTAAAATAAACCAAAACCACCCCAATACAAAATAATAATATTATTTCTTGTTTATATCCTCGTGTATCTACCAGTGAATTTCGCTCGCCGGAGAAGACGATTGTTTCATCATTTTCCGGCTTTCCGGCGATCGAATCTCCGTCAATTTGTTGCAAATTCTCCGGCTATTGCTCACTGTATCACTTGTACCATTTCTTTTGCTCCATATATAATACATCATCGATAATTAATATATTGAAATGTGGGATACGCTTGCATGGCTACTGTTCTTCTTCATCCAAATCGCTATCCTCGTTATTGTCGTTTATCAGGTGAATTTACGTTATTTGAATCGATAGTTGTTTAATTCTAATGAAGTTTTAGATTGGTGATTTTGTGTGAATTATTATATGATAAATGATATTAGGGTTCTTGAAATTTTGATTGGAGAACTGATATATGCATTTGTAGTTAATTAATTCATTCATGAATTTGTATTATCAGTTAATTAGTGACTTTGTAATTGGTAGTAGAATCATTCACAGTGAAGCTTTTTGCACTCTTACCACTTTGATTGTGTAAATTTGCTTGATGTCTAATAGTTGTAATTACAGACAATAACAAATCATTAATCTTGAATGCTTTAAACAGTGCATATTGTTTTGTATTATGAAAGTAGGTGATCGCGAATTGTATCATATCGAATCTTATTATCAGTGACATGATTTTGATGTGGTTGTATACAATGAAAGTTTATGATATGTGATACATTTCTTTTGCAGCTTATATGTTTTGCAGATTTAGAGTTTGATTACATAAATCCTTATGATTCTGCATTTCGTATAAACACTGTGATTGTACCAGAATATATTATACAAGGCGTTTTATGCGCGTTGTATCTAGTAACCGGGCATTGGGTGATGTTTATTCTTGCTGTCCCATACCTCTACTACAATATGAGATTGTAAGTCTTTCTTAGTTTCTTTGTTACATTATCTTTACCATCAAAGTTACAACAATCTCCATCTGTGGATTAATTTTCATTTATGGTTAATTAGTTGCCCTGCAAAAAATGACATTGATTTGGGCTCACAAGATTCTTTATTATGTCCCTGACAAAGGATATTTTAGACCTATAACATACACTTGGAACACTTCTGTAGACTTCATATACATATAGCTAGTAATTCTATAAGTGGTGACGTGTGGTACTGACTAGTGACTCATTTGGATTCATTTTAAGTTAGCAAGTTTCATAAGAGTGATCTGTTGTGACCAATATATAATTTTAATAGACCCGGTTCACAACGTTTAGAATTTTTTTTACTTGAATCAACGATTCAATCATTCCTTGACGAATAAGTCATGATTGGCAACCCTGTGGTGTTTGTTTGCTATTACTAGGTATGCTCGGAGACAACACCTTGTTGATGTTACAGAGATCTTTAACCAGCTCAATGATGAAAAACTGCGACGATTTTTAAAATTAGGTCATCTCGTTTTCCTCCTATTCATCACCTTATTTTGGTAAGTTGAGCCTCGAGTGTACTACAAGCAGTTTTAATTAACACTTGCAGTTTAAGTATGTAATGCAAGAATATATATGAATTCAATAGTTTGAGTTATGTCATTTATTCTGTGGGTCTCACTACCCGTTCGGTGGTCAGGCGCTCGCTCTCTAATGTATTTGTGCTCATTGTAGGATGATCTATAATGCATTGGAAGATGATGTAATGTAGACCACCGAAGTGCAAACAGATGCATCAGGGTTCTAAGAAGCTGGTGGTCTTAGATTTTGGGTGACTGAAAGAGTTTATTGCTTGTAATATTATATCATATCTATGTGGTCTAACGAGTTCACTTATTTATATAGCTTTTAGATTTTTTTTTCAATATTTGTATTTGATACGGGCTCTTTCAAGTAAATTTTTTAAGCTAGTATATTACATATCCAAAATATTCAAATATCAGGATATCTATGATGATTGAACATTACTATTCATTTAAATATGATGATAATTAGAGGTGGCAAAATAGGTGGGTTGGATTGGGTTGGTTGATAGGTTAGGATGAATCTGGATGGGTTTGGGTTAGGATAGATCATTTAGAAAAAAAGATCATGATGGATTTGGGTTAGGATGGGTTCGGGTCAGGATGGGTTCGAGTCAAAATTGATCATTTTTTTTAAAAACCGATACTATTTTACTAGTTTTCTACAATCCAGCAACACATATAGACAAATGCTTATACGAGCTCAAAAAGATACATATACGACTTCATCTATAAAGGGTGGTACCTTCAATAAAGCAACGATGATGGTGCGATAATGAAGCGGAGGCCCGACTGTAGGCAGGGGCAGACCTAACCCCAGGGGAGGGGGGCGGCCGCCCACCCTAACTTTTTTTAATGTTATATATACGCTCAATTCTCGACCACCCCCTGTACAATTTTGCAATCGCTCCCTGTCAAACAAGCGGATGGATTTCAATCGGAAATGAAAAAATACAACTTTTTCTTCTGCTTACGTTTGATGTCGCATATTCTAGATATCACAAACACGTTGTCTCAAAGTCTTCAAAGAAAAGAGCAAGATTTATTGAATGCGGTTTCATTGGTTTATTCTACCAAAAGTCAACTTGAGAAATTTAGAATGGAAGGTTTCATAAATTCTTTAATAATATTAACTATTTTTGTGAAAAATATAAACTTGAAATAATAAACATAGATGATGAGTACATTCCCAAAGAAACCAAGACAAAAGACAAATATCACATATCGGCACTTTTTAGTACGATTGCTTCAATGCGGTTTTAGATATTCAAATACAAAAGTTTGGGAGTCATTTTAACGATGTAACATCCAACTTACTTGTTTATTTGAGTAGTTTGAGTCCTTGTGATAATTTTGGTGGGTTTGACATTTCAAAAATACTATGATTATTCGAGTTGTACCCGAATGATTTCGATGAAAATGATAAAAGAAGACTTCCGATTGAACTAGAGATTTATATTGATAATTTAAAAGCGGATA
>BJCM01000319.1:0-10026 GCA_018326385.1 Flaveria bidentis | reverse complement strand
ATATATATATATATATATATATATATTATAGTTATATATAAAACTTAACTATATTTGTATATTAAACACACTAATTTATGGTTTAACATCTCGTTTTTACACATTAAAATAAAAAAAACAAAAACCGGTCCGAACCGGTGTGGTTTCCCGGTCCGACCACCGGTTCGGGAAGAACCGGTCGGTTCGACCCCTTAAAAACGATTCCTAGCAGACCAGACCGGCTACCGGACCGATCCCCCCGGTCGGACCGGCCGGTCCGATTCGGTCTCCAGCTCTCAGCTAAAAAGTAAACTATGTCTTAGCCGTCTATAATTTAGGCTTTAACTAAACGAGTCTACGAGCGACTAAATCTTAGTCGTCTATAATTTATGTTTTAATTAAACGAGTCTACGAGCGACCTACAAGCCAACTAACAAGTGAGGCACTAGCCGAGTTGAGCTTGGTTGGAGCTCGATTTTGTTACAAACCAAGGCGAGTCTGGCTTAGCTCGTTTATAAATGAGCCGGTTTCGAACACACTATTTTCTAGTTGTTTTCGAGCGAGCCAAGAGCTTTTTTATTAGCATTTAGCCCACTTAGCCGGCTAAGCTTACTTGGCATTTCTTGATTAGTTGGTTTTGAATACGGATGATTAAATCTCTCAGTTTATTTTGAAAACATCAAAAAGTCAATAGTCATTTTATTGGTCCAAATATTAATGATTTTGATGATTTTCATAATTCTAAGACTCCAAATACGTGTATAAAGATCAAAATGGTCAGTTCCAACTTTTAAACAAGACTGAAGCATTAAACCTTCGGATCATGAAAATCAAACGATAAATCACAGATCTCAAACCAACCGACTTGTTTATGTACACAATACGTTTTTTAACGCGCACTCTTCACCCGGGGTAAATAATGTAATTATCAAGAAAAGGAAGGCGTTTTCTGAAAAATTACAATAGAGCGAACAAACGGATACCATATGTCCATATGTAATATGTATCCTTCACCCCCGCGCATATTAGTTTGTTACAATAGAGTGAACAAACGGATACCAGTTTCTTCACCTTCATTCAAACACACACACACACACACACTCAGATCCTCAACAAATTTTGAACTTTCGATATCAAATCGAGTTTATCACAACATACACATCGCATTTCAAGTCGATTTCAATTGAGTAAGTTCCGATTCATCGTAACTTAAGATCTGTTACTGTGTGTTTCGCCGGAGTTTCCTGAAGAAAGTGCGTTCTGTTGGAGTTTCGTCGGAGAAGGTTCTTGACAATTGTAACCGATTGTTAGTAGCAACACCGGAGATCAGCTTCAGAATCATACAGCTTGTGGTAATGTTACGAGGTGCGTGTGTGAGTTTGTTCGGTGAGAATTTCGATTAGTTGTATACAATTGAAATGTGTTAGGTTTGGAATCTCTGCGAGTGATTTTGATCTTTCGAAGTTGATTTAGTTGCGTGATTTGTGTTTCAATGCATGATTGTTCGTCATTTCCTTGTGCTAAAACTTCAATTACTTGCATGCATGGCGTACAATCTGTATATTTGATTAATAATTGATGCATTTAGTTGAATTTGTCTGTCTTTGTAGTTCGTTGTATTTGGTACGAATGTGAGTTCATGGAGGGAAAGAAAGATTAAAACCTAGTTGAGGAGATTTATGTAGATGTGAAGTTTAATCGTTTATGATCATTAAGAGGATTAATATAAGGAAATCAATATGAAAACCGTCATTGTTTGTTGAAACTCGTAAACAAATTGAGATTGTTATGGAAATAGGTATGTTTCTTGTTATGATGTACAGATTATTATGGACCTTGTAGTTTTATTTGCCTTTGAATGATATTAATTTGGGGGTTATTGATTGAATTAATCTTGAACCTAGTTCACATTTCACATGGACATTCGCAAAGTAAGTCATACAACCAAATTAAGATGTGGCCTTTTAGTGCAAGTATAATAAGTCTTGAAAGTTTTTTATAATTTACATCACTGATGTAAGGGATGTTTCAGTTTAGCATTAGCTGTTATGAATTTGACATCATTACTTAGAGATGTTTGCTTTAGTAATTTGTGAAGTAATACTAAGTGATTTACAAAATTATGGAGTTCTGAAACCGCATCTGTTTAAACAGTAATAGCCTTTTTTTGTAAAGTGACAAAGCTGTCCTCTGCATATTGTTTCATATCCTTTTTAGTTCCCAGTTGTTAATGTTAACTCATTCAGCTAGGCTCCGTGATAAGTAAGTTGTTGTGTTTTCATATTTCATGGTAAAAACAAGATCTAAATTGGCAGAATGTCCTTCAGCATATGCAAAAAGGGTAATTCAGCCGCAGGATGTAGGTCCTGGTCACTGAACCGACCCTATAATATGTTACTGTACGTGCTGATCTATTGAGTTAACTCGCAATTTGCTTTTGACACACCTTACCTGTTAATCCTGTAATTTCGTGTATGATCCTGTTATTTGTTGTTAACACGCTCCTACTCTTACTGTGATGATTCGTTTTTGTTCTTTATACTTCTCGCTAATGCATGTAACTAAAATGCTATGCATTTGTCTTCTTAGGTATTCATTTCCAATGTGTATCAAATATACAACTGTCTATGTCATTATCTGAATCTTCTGTTTGTATGATGAATCAGGAAAATTGTCTGACAGAAATCGCCATAAGCTTCATGTTGGTAAAAAACTAGTCATGAAACTATGCTCTTATAAAATATTTTTGCCCATCATTGTCATACTTCTCCTCCTGCCTCTGTCATGTGCTGATTTGAACTCAGATAAGAAAGCTCTTCTTGACTTTGCTGCTGCTGTGCCTCACGGTCCAAAGCTCAAATGGGGCAGTAACAAGGGCAATGCTAGCATTTGCACTTCATGGGTAGGGATTAAATGTAACTCCGATGGGACCCGTGTGGTTACTGTTCGACTTCCTGCTGTCGGGCTTACTGGCCCAATTCCACCCAACACTCTTGGAGAGCTTGATGCACTAAAAGTTCTAAGCCTCAGATCAAATTACTTAAATGGAAGTTTACCTCCTGATCTCCTTTCAATTCCTGGGCTTCGCTCTCTATTCCTTCAACATAACAACTTCACCGGTAAAATTCCAAACTTCTTTCCACTCCCTCTGCACATATTGGATCTATCATTCAATTCATTCACAGGCAGTATACCATCAAATCTCCAAAATTTGACACGGTTAACCGCACTATACCTCCAAAATAACTCCCTCTCTGGTCCAATCCCTGATATGGTATTCTCAAGACTCGAACATGTGAACATAAGCTACAATAATCTCAAAGGCTCTATTCCTCATTACTTTCAAGCCTTCCCAAACTCATCATTCATAGGGAACCCTTCCTTGTGTGGACTACCTCTCAAACCTTGTTCCAGAAAGAAACTCCCATTATTATGGGTTATTCTAGGCATTATAATTATATCAGGTTTTGCGGCGATGAAAATTGTTGGATGTTTTTGCTGGTGTATGAGAAGAGTAGAGGCTAATGAACCTGAAGTCCAGAGAAGGACGACTGGCAGAATAGCTGTTAAGCCAAGGGCAGAATATGGTGATGGGGTTGTTGTGAATGATGACAACAAACTGGTTTTCTGTGGTTCGTATATCAGATTTAGTATCCAGGACTTGCTGTGGGCTACTGCTGAGGTGATCGGAAAGGGTAGTTTTGGAACAACATATAAAGCTGTGATGCACAGGTCCATGACCGTGGCTGTGAAAAGGTTGAATGAAGTAGCAGTGAGTAGGGAAGACTTTGAACAGCAAATGGAACTTATAGACAGAATTGGGGAGCACCAAAATGTCGCGCCTCTGCGTGCTTTCTTTTACTCCGAAGACGAGAAGCTTCTTGTGTATGATTATTTTGCTGACGGTAGCCTGATGACCCTCTTGCATGGTACGTACGTAGTTTTCACATCACTCATCTAGGTGTGTAGGTGAACACAGCTCATTTTATGTGGAGCTACCAAAATTGACGGGTCGGCTAACGGGTAACAAACTACTTTTAACAAAATTATGTGTTAATATTATTACCAATATTATATAATTTTAGTAATAATCTATTTTTATTGAATTAACTGATTTCTGAGGAGATGGGGTAATTCTTGTAACTTGTAAGAGTCTAAAACATGTTAATTGTGTCGGTCTAGTGTGTATATGGAACATCTTGTTCCTAGATGCTCATTTTGTGTGGAGGTAACAAAATTGACACGTTGGTACGTAACGGGTAAAAAGAAATGTAATTTTGTAAATTATGAGTCTAACTTGTTAGGGTCGTGTTAAACTGACCAAATCGTTTCTAGTCCGTTTTTATACCTTCTTTAATATAAACGTGCAGTCAAATAATACGATCAACAAAATAATATTACTTAAACAATAATGTATTATTATCGAACAAAATGATATTTTATGTAAAGGTGACAAACTATGTGGGTTGATGATAAGTTTAAGAAATATAGCATGCACAAAATCTATATTAGAGCGGTAACATTTTTCTCCTAATAAAATATTAATCATCTAGACGTGGCTAAATGGGTAGGTGGTTACGGGTCAAACACGTGTAATCTTGTAAGGGTCTAAAGAGGTATATTGAGTTGGGTTGACCCGTTACAGCCCACTTTTATTTATTTTGAGTTCTTAATAAATGATTAGATAGCACAAAAGTACGTTATGATGCTTCACCGGTATCTAAATTTTAATGTTATGATTTATGAAATAAAAAAGACATCTTGGTCTTACAATAGGTTGTTATATATATTCATATTCAGTTAAAATCTTTATTATACGAAGTAGAAGCATATGAGTAACAGGTAGCTTGTAAATCTTTGCATGAAATCGCAGAAAAGAACCCTGGTACAATGCGGTGGCAAAGCAGAGCCAAAATCGCCGTGGAGACCGCAAGAGGCCTTGCTCATATCCACTCTGTCGGAGGCCCAACGTTCAGTCACGGAAACATCAAGTCCTCAAACATACTCATCGACGAAGATATGACGGCCCGCATCATCGACACGGGCTTAGTCCCCCTCATGAACCTCCCTCCCGACTCATCTCCCCAGATTCCAGGATACCGAGCACCAGAAGTCGCAGAAACCCAACAACACTCCCACAAGTCAGATATATACAGCTTGGGTGTTGTCCTCCTGGAACTGCTCTCGGGTAAACAACAGATTCAGTCTCCAGTGAGAGCAGGCATGGCCAATCTCCCGGTGTGGGTCGATACGGTGCTCCGAGAAGAATGGTCGGTCGAGGTTCTTGATCCTGATTTGGTAAGGCTTCATAACGAAGAATCGGAGATGATGCAAATGTTGAATGTTGCTATGGCTTGTGTGGTGGAGGCTCCCGAGAATAGACCAACCATCCATGAACTCGTACAACTGTTGGAACAGGTTCGACCCTAGCTAGCTAGCTAGTTAGATCGATGCACTCACTTTTTGTTACTAGTTAGCATAGAGAGAAAACAAGAAGATAAAAATAATTGATTCTCTTTAGAAATTATAACTTTCAGAAACGACGTGTACTTGTTACGCGCATGTCCATCTGCTTCTTAAACTACTGACTTTGACAGTTTCAATATTGCATTTTGTTATTACTAGATTGTATGTTATCATGTTTCCTAGTGATTTATCTTAAAACGTTCCTAATGGAATGGGTATATATTTAGGTATGAGACTCGGCTAGCAATTAGAAATCTACCCGTTCAGATGACCGCCGTTTGCTTGAATCATATCTAAAAACATATCTGCTAGTTTTGTTTTTACATTTTCCCCTTAGGCAGTAAAATAAAAATAGAAGTTTGAGAACTGTACTTGGGAATTTTAATGAGTATGTTTTAACAAATAAACTAGCATATGTAACAACTATTAGTGATACATAATGGAGGACTTTAGGGTATACAACACGTTGTTGGGTATACGACATGGATTATCGATACTCATTTCAATCTCGTCTCATTGCCATTCATATTAAAAAGCTGAACAAGTATATATGCACGACAAAAACCTCGAAATAAGCAAGGAAAACTGAAACCGAACTAATGGGGCCCATACCGGTTTTGATATAAAAAATGTTTTGTTTGAACTAACATGTTGTTTTAAAACTAATTACCAGTAACAATTATAGTTAAATGACTCAACTTTTAAGTAAACATAAAGTTTAAACATAATTACACTTTAATGAATATTTTGAAAAAATTCACATTTAACATTGTATATGTTGAATTGATACATATATGAAAAAAGTTATTTAACATTGATACTAAACATAGATATATTAATGGAAAACCACGCCTTATAACTTTTTGAAGCATATTAGGAGCATAATGAAAAGATTTATTATATTATTAAAGATTAAAGCTTGCAATCATTAATATCTCGTCTTATAATTATTGTAAAATTACAATCTTGTATTAAGAAATTGCTTTATAGATAGTAATAAAAAATAGATGACATAGATATAGATTATTATTATCACCATTATTATAAATGTTGCAGGATCGGTTTTTATTCTCAACACAAATATTTTTCTCTCAAACTCACTAAGTAACACTCGGGTTTGTGATGAAACATAATCCTTCTAAGAGTTAATGATAATATACTAATTAAATCAAAGCAAACACACAAGAATAGTTTTTCAAGATACTTATATATATTATTTTTCAACTCAAAGTATTACAAGACTCTTACAAGCATATTACATAAGTTACAATGAGAAACTATATATACTACTATCTACAACCGGATATACTTTGATATCAGCTGGAAATCTTAGATTAAAGCAAATACTATAAAGCAAAGTTAAGGTATCTTAGATAAAATATTATCTAACATATGGTAGTCATGACATATCCATGACTTACCTTTTGTCACCAACTAAAGTTGGCAACTGTACTAACTGATAAGGTGTGCATAGTGAAATAAGGTAAGATAAACTACATGGACGTGGGAAAGTGCCATGCAGTATCTTAGAGATTTGCAACGGAGTGTCAGGAGACCATACTTATGTCCACTGGTTCATAGTAGCTACTTCCGAAGGTTAACTGGCTTCGGAAGAACTTGTTCTTCCGAAGCCACTTATACTTCGGAAGTGACTACTTCTTCCAAGGCTTCCTTGGGACTTTATACTTAAGAAGTTGTAGTTTTCATTTCTTGGGACTTTATACTTCAGAAGTTGTAGTCTTCATTTCTTCTAAGTGTTGAGCTTCAGAAGAGCAGAGACTTTGTCTTTGTAAGCTGAAGCTTGTCTTCGGAAGTTCCTTATTTGTTGTACACAAAAAGTCTAAGTGTTTGGTTTTGGTTGCACCAGCCTTACTTGATCCAACAAACTCCCCCTAGGTTGATACTACCAAAACCTCACTTCTTCCTCCTTCTCAAAACTTTCAGCACCAGGGAAAGCAGATACTTGTATGTTTCTTTGTTCTTCCCAGAAGTAGTGATGAGAAGTCTGTACAAATCATTCATAGACAGGAGATCCAGTCTATCACTTTGAATGATGTGTACCCTTTGTTATGCCTATAAATCAAAACATTGCAGTCAGGAATTATCAGTGTTAAAGTAAATCAAGTTAATGTTTGCGGAATCAACATTAACCTTGTTTAATAGTTTGATGTAAAATATAATGATTGATTATTACGACGAACACAATGATATGAACACAATTAATGCGAAAACAAGATTTAATTCAAACGTATGTCATTAAAACTGATTAATGATTACAGATGAATACACAATGCATACTATAAACAATAAATGCTTTAATTGTGTTGATGTTAATGTGACGGCTGCAGGGGTTTGTGATGTTTGTGTTTACCGTCTGGTTGTTTTTGTGTTTTGATGTTCGAGTTCATCTCTCTCTATTTCTATGTATTATTCTTTCTATTCTTTTTTTTTTGATGTGAAACCTAGGATCCATATTTATAGGCACGTGTGTTTCAGTTAAGAAAACACCGGTTCTCTTGGGATTTGCACAACTGTCTTGTTGACATGTTGACATGTTGACTTGTAACACTCGTATTATTTTAAATACAAGTGTTTGGACTCCGCAGCTGCATAGTCTTCCGTAGGTGATCGTTAATACGTAAGAGTCTTGTTCTTCTGAAGGTACTTTGTTCTTCCCAAGCTATCTTGCTCTTCAGAAGGTACTTTGTTCTTCCGAGGCTATCTTGTTCTTCCGAAGGGATCTTCACTTCCAACTTCAGAGCTGGTTGTTCATCCGCAGTTGATCTTCGGATGTATTTTACTTGTAAGAAAAATATCTACGGAAGAACAAATGTTCATCCGTAGATGTTTCTTACACTTGATCAATTTCAGTAATTCACCAATTATAATGTTTTACCTGCAAACATCATAAATCAACACAAATAAGAGTTAACCTATATACATAATGCATACATCAAAATAATGAATTATAATCATTCATTACAAGTATTGATTAAAGTTTTTAAACTATACAAAATGATCTAGATCTATTGTTCCTAGATCTAACAATACTCCCTCTTAGGCTTAGACACTTTTAATCAGGTCTTCAAAACTAAAAGCTCCTTCATTCTTGACACCATCTTCTTGTTGAAGTATGACACTGCATCCTTTTTTATCATCGTACTTGTACTTTATCTCCATTCTGCATAATTTTTGTAGTGTCTCAAATTTCAGTACCAAAATATCTTCTTCTGTTGTGAGAGTTTCCACAACACTTTGATTATTGACAATTTCAAGCTCATCTTCTTCTGAGGCTCTTAGTTATGATACTTCTTCAATGTTAACTCCTTTCAAAAGCCCAACATTATACCTTCTTCTCTTGTATGCTTTTGCATGCAATTTATCCACCACTTGTATCATATGAATATATAAGCATAAATCATTTTGTGCACTTTTATCACATAGCTTTAGGAATAATTTGTCATGTAAGTATGATGTGTAGCTATGGTGGATCAGTTTGATCTCCACTAGGTCAAAGATTCTTATCTTGTCACCTTTCTTCCCATTAGTATTCCTCAGTAGCACCATTTCTTTTGTTTTCTCAACATACCCCACTTAGTTATGGGAATAGTGTATTGATTTCCTGCTATGGCTTTGATGGCTGCAGTGTTCCTGTTAGTATAACCAACCCTCCTTAAGAATTCATCATCAACTAATGTGGAGGAGTTGGTGCTTGATCTTCTCTACTTTTGAATCCTTTTCTTATGCTCAGCATCTTCTCTCTTAGCCTCCTTCATCACATCATCTATAAATTTTGTTTTCAGTCTACCCACAGACACAAAGAAATCTCTTCCCCTTGGATGAATCAGATAGTTTGAGATGATTAGGCTTTGCAAATCTTTAATGTCTCTCTCAGGAAGACTCAATAAATCTTTACATCATGGAACTATTCAATTCTTCCTGATGATCTCTTGATGATTGCACAATCCCACTCTTTATCATACTTCCATGCCATGATCCTGTTGTCTTCAATCGAGTTGGGACTTGTGATGTGATTAAACAGCTCTATCAATGTAGACTTATACTCTGTAATTTCTTTGACTGTTGTACCCAAAGGCCACACTTTGCCATGTATAACTGCTCTTGGCTCTCTGATTATTTTTTTCTTTCCCTTTGTGCTGATCTTTAGGTTCAACAATTATAAGATTAGCAGGGAGTTTGCTTTGTTGCTCATATGATGGATTTGGAGCTTCTGTTCTGAATCTCACTCCTGTGTCAAGCTTATCCGACATTACATGATCCATCATTCTCCTAATCTCACTATGTCACACCCCCGCTAAAGCGGAAACACGGGAATGTAACGAGACGGGATCGTCATAACACATGGTACATGAAAGAGAAGCAATATAAGTATGATGACAAGCGTGTCATGACGTCACCCGAACACAAATGGAGACTTGTGTCGTGTTAGTCAATATTCACGACAACATAGCCATAAGCATAACACAAAGATGATCACATAACAAATAGTATGACATTGTTTAATTTCCCACAACCCGGGAACAAGTGTCAAACATGCAGTGTAATAGTTAAGACTATCAC
>BJCM01000318.1:0-10496 GCA_018326385.1 Flaveria bidentis | reverse complement strand
ATTAATTTTAATAATTAACTAATAGAGATATTGGTCAAATTAATTAGTTTAATAAATAATTAATTAAAAATTTAAATATGTAAGATAATTATAAAATGGTAGATTACAGAGACGCAGCGGCGGTGAAGGCAGTGACCGGAGGTGACCGGTGACCGAAGATGGCTGTCGGTGGCTAGCGGTGATAGTGAGAGACCGGCGGTAGCTAGCGGTGCAGGTGCAGGTGGCCAGCGGTGAAGGCGACGGTAACTGTGGAGGTGACCAGAGGTGACCGGTGACCGAAGTTATGTTTATATACAGTTTATTGAAAACTCAACTTCGTTTTGAAAACACAATCGTATCCAAAATAAGTTTACAGATTACTGAAAACTCAATCGTATCCAAAATAAGTTTACGATGGATGATTGATACAACTTGGATTTCAATATAATTTATAACAAAAACGTAAGCAAAAACACAAAACAAAATTGTGTATTTGGATTTATCTTGCATATCACATATTATTACAGAAAAAACCAAACAATGTCTTAAAAAAAGAGTTCAAAAAACAACTGCAGACAAGAGCATCATGTTTATACCCCAGATTCTTTTTTTTATGAAAAAAAAAATGATTGCAGGAGTTTTAAAAAGGAGCATATTTTTTATAAAAAAGTTCATTAATAAGCCTTTACCTCCCTAACTTTTACTTAGTGCACCCATAAGCCATAATATTCTAAATCAGATGACCCATTCTTTATACATATTCCAAGTGCATCAGATCTAAATTCCACTTTACATTTTACGTCGTATTTTCAAGACTTATGATTAGCATTTTAATCTATTCACTTTTGCACAAAAGTTTGCATAATAAAAAGGTCAAACAAAGAAAAACCCCAATGGCATTTCATCGAACACCTCATAGGCATACACAAATAGGGTGCGACAGCTACTCCAATAAGATTTTTAAACATAGAGCTGTTCATCTTCACGCGTGATGTGATTTCAAACGAATTAACGAAAGCATAACATCAAATCGTGTAATTCTTCAATACATAAACTAAATCGATTCGATATTCATCTGAATCAACATCGATGGATGCGAAATCGAAACAAATAACCATCACAAACACACACATTAACACCTCAACCACACCAAATCTCACACGCTCACCCTAGATCAACACTCCACAAACCAAAACCAATCCAACCACTCCGATCTACCACACAACACAATTAAATCCAAACACAATCACATCCAAACACAACCTGCATGTCAGCACACCGATTCACAAAAACAAAACATCAATCACTAGATTCGAACAGAACAATACCTGAAATCCTCCTGATGTAGATCGATCAACCGAAACACACACACCGATCGAACAAACACCTAACCGAATCAATCCGAAATCAACTTCGAATGGAGAATCATCAACAATGAAAAAAAATAATAATATTAATGATGATGATGATAATAATCTCCGAATTCGATGGAAATCGACGGTGATTTGAGATTGAAACAAAACCACTGAAGCCGGCGGATGAAATTTTGTGAAGCTTATACAAACGGGTAGTATGTGTTATTTTATGGGGTCAAAAAGTGAAGTCCTAAATGTGCCCCTCTATTTTGGGTAAATTACCGAAAATGCCATAAGCTTTGCGTTAACTGATTCTGACTGCCCATGTAGTTGGACTACTAGATAAGTATCTATGACGATATTTTGGTGCCACTTCGGATGTGATAGCCAATGGGAACGCGCCACGTGGGATGAGTCAGCTTCTTTTGGTACAACTGTATCTTTTAATTGTGTTTGCTTGAAATGGTAAAAAAGGAAGTGCATAAATTACACCGTGTTAAAAAGGAAATTAAGTCGTTGAATCTTTTTTGAAAGGGGAGAAGTTTTATATATTTTTGTAAAGTTACAAAAAGACGTGTGTTTTGTATGGTTTTAAATTATATAATTTTTTAATGATGTTTGAAAATACTTTTGATTTTTGAGTGAACCTTTTTGATACAAAATGGTAATCGTCTTTACTAATTTTAACGTTACGGGTGTAACTCGCACAGAAATACTATTAAGAAATAAACCCATCATTACGAGAAAAACTCACTTGAATCTAGTTTGAATCTTAAGCTTTAAAGATTTTAAGCCCAAACAATTACATATATGGTATTAGACATAAGGTTAACTGTTAAATATTTTTATTATTAGTTAATGTTATGTTTTTTTATTTGGATGAAGTCGTGACAACATTCATTGGTTATCACTGACGGCTAGCATGTGTTTTCGATGACACTTTCTATTTTGGATCTTGCACGTAGTCGCATATACAAGTACTATAATTGGCATGTGTGTTGAGATCATGTTGGTAGGGTGGCAAATTTAACATAGGTCTTAATTGCAAACTCAAACTGAATTAGTGAAACATGTCGTAGAATTTAATCCTAGTTTGGATCCGTTTATCAGACATATTAGTAGAATTTAACAACAGCAGCAGACATGAATCACTCGAATTGTTTTGTATATTATGAGGTATGATTAGTAATGTTAACTACTTCAAAATTCATGAACCTACATATATTATCACATTTATTATCATTACATAATGTGCCTTAAGTAATTATGAGTGGAACATGATATTAGGCACATAACAACAGCAAGGCTCTAGTGATTACCTTAAGTGCAATTAACAAGCTTTTGGTTCAGGTTGATATCTCGATGTCGGGCTCTTCAAAACAGGGGCTGTACCAGAATATCCAGAACCCTATTTGTGAGAAGGTTTTGGGAGTAATAAGATTGAAACCAACAAAAAAAACATAAAAGGATGCACGAGGGTCTTGATTTACCTCAGTTGCGAATTCGATTGCCGGATCTAATGGACTTCAAATCGAAGATCAAGCGTTCACGATTTTGGTAACCAAAACAGGGAGATCGGACGAGACGGCGAAAGAGTCGTTCGTGAAAGTGTTTTTGTGAGGATGATTCTGCATCAAGATCAATTTAATATAGCTCTTGTTGCGTGGGGATGAGACTTGAAATCCCATGGCCATCGGTTGTTTGTTGCTGCAGATAAGGGGGAGGAAGAAGAGGTTGAAGATGGGTAAGCTAGGTCAAAATAACTCATGTTTCTCTTTTCCTTTATGTATTATTATTATTATTATTATTATTATTATTATTATTATTATTATTATTATTATTATTATTATTATTTATATACTCCATCTATTATTATTTATGTTTCCTTATTTATTGTTTATTTATTTTTATTTTTTTGGGTTATTTCATCTCTACTCCGTTAATTTAATTTTGTCTTTGAAATTCTAACAACATGATCGAGCGGTGGAACTCAAAGGTTTTATTCTAAACATCTAAGTTTCCAACTAAAATGATTATGAAACGCTAGTACTGTAACATATTATTTTAACTGGGTTATTATAAAAACAAGCTCATGATATGTTTGAATTACAACCAACGTTAAATATTATATAAAAAACATTGTAGGGCGATTTGTGCATCGTAGGTCGTAATTGATGGAATCACAACCAATATGTTGTCATGATGTAACAAATGATGATAGTTGAATAGATGAAATTAGTTATTGTTGCATTCTTTTTCTTTATTTCCTCTTGATTTTAATAGGACGTAATATGTGTTGCAATTGTTTGTTGTATTCCTTGATGATTACTTTTAAAAATATGTATTGATCATGTATATGTGTTTAGTTTTAAAGACTCTAGCAACTATCGTTGTGTTGAAAGAATTGTCTGAAATTTCCATATCAAGCAAGTTTGTTTATTCATATATAATAATAATTATTACATGATTAAATTATGTAAGATTTTAGTGATTCTTATATTTCTACACGTGGTTCAAGATTCCTTAGTCTCTTCTTTTAAAAATGACTAGCCTAAAATTTTATGGGTTATTTGATTAGCTTTGATATAGATTTTATCAAAGAAAATAGTACAAATAAAAACCTTTATAAGCAGAGAAAGTTTTTCACATGTGAGTTAGAGTATTCCATAGTTAAAAGTTGAGCATAGCTCACGATCGCGATGCAACTTATGTCGTTGCTAATCTAATATTCATGTACGCATTAGACGTGTAGAGACTTACTTTCATTTTGTTATATCCTAAAATTTTATGTAATATTCGGGAAGTGTTTTATTATATCGCAATAAATGTTAAATTTATGTTTTGATGTAATTTAATTAAAAAGTTGTAAAACGTGGTACAAAAAAAGTTCATAGAATTAAAATTATGTTGACCCGCGTTTTCGTATAAACAAGTAGCATTTTGTTTCTGTTGATCCAAGTATACAATCAAACAATTAAGTTTTTTATTTAAAGCTGAAGGCTCTGTTTATATTTTGGTTTGAGAAATCACTTTTAGGTCACTCAAGCAAATGGGTCTTTTTTATGGTTGTATTGGTATTATTATAGTTCGAGCATATAATGGTATACTTAATTTACTTAATTTTATAATGCTAGCCATTCAAACCAGTACATTCGATCCACTTTGGAGCTACGATCGAAAGGTTTTGATGCCCAAGAATGACTCTTCCTTTAAAGAAGGGTATGGATTCGATGCTCCGGATGAACACACAAGTTTAATATGCATGATGAGTATGTTTGCACAAAGTTTTCGTAAGATATTAGATATCACAACTGTATTACAACGTAAACTATATTACACTAAATGCGTCAACACTCCTGCCCTAAGAACGGGCATCAAACATGTGACGTAGTCATTAAACGCCATTGAAATCATAATATTTAAATAAAAAAACAATAAAACTGACGTCAACTTAATTTAATAGAACCTAAAATACATGAAATAATACATGTTACGCATACGAATTAACAAAATAAGTTACTTGCTACCTTTTGGATACATGGCAATTTCATCATGCGTGTTAAACACTTGGATTCTTGTTGCAGTTAGTGACGAAACGTGTTAACAACATCATCTATTAGTTGTATCCACTTCTTACTTCTTTTTCTTTTTCCAAATTTGCACATTACTCAAACTTGTTGCTTATCCTATAATAAATTTTCAAGTTTTTTTTCTATAATAATGCTTACATTCCGTTTTTAGGAGAACATATCTCCAAAACTTCTTTAAATAGATATAACTAGTATCTTTCCTTCCGCGCGTTGCGGCGGGACTCGTGTGCGTGTATATATCTATGTTTGTAATCCGATAAACCAAGTGCATAGTGAAACATCAGAGTTGTTTTCAACTCATGGCTGGTTTACACTAATGATTTAATATTGACGACACACCTAAGTAATGATTTATTATATTATGATATTATTGAGCGCTTTGGCCGGAAATACAAAAATCTTAAAGATAAGCACAAAACTAATAGACTTGACTTTCTCTGTTAGAAAGGAGACAACACAGCAATGCAGCATACTACGATTATAATTACCACCACACCCCACATCAAACAAACAATTCTTTCTTTGTTTGTCCTTCATTTGTTTAGCATGAACAAATCATCTGTTCCACCACGCACAAACCTTCCATGTCCATTTTTCTTTAACACTATCACAACTTCAAGTTTTCCTCTATTCTTCATAACCAAATCCAATCTTTCTTTCAATCATTTCGAACAATCTTCCGCTACCAGAAAATGGGTGAGCGTACGTGATGCGGTGGGTGTTTTATTGTTACGCATTTAAAATCTGACCTATTATCAACAAACCCAATTTACTATTTGCGTTGTTACCACACATAACTTGAAATTTCCTAAGGAATACAACTTGCAATTTCACGTGTTATAAAGTGCAAGTTGCGAAAAAAAATTGGATCATTGCAAAAAGAGGTTGCTACTGAGTGTTGCCCTTCTGATCGACCTGAAAAACATATACGGATCCCCTCCACCCCTTTTTTCATTACTAATCTAAAAATTGACAACTCACGTTTAAGTTCCTTACTGAGATGTTGGTTAATAAGATCTTGAGAGTCAAATTGCAACTCTTTCTCAACACAAAATCTCTTTCTAGAGGCTTCTGCAATTAGGTTAAGCCATTCACAGTGGCAATATGCTATCATCCTCCAGTTGAACCACTTTCTGACTTTCTGTCTCACATGAATCACACTGCAGCCACAATCTTTAACCGTGTATCGTGACTGCATAATATTTCAAATTCTACAAATAGCATGAGAGCAAGAAAGTCTACTCAAATTTTACAAAGAATAAAGTTTCAAATGTCAACATCAACAACCGAAAGTTAGAGGCATAGTATTGAAGAATATGAATGAAAAAGAGTCACCCTTGATTATGTATTCGCTTAAGTTTCATCTTGACTTGCATGGACAGACGTTCTAACTGGCCACTGTGTAACGTAAATAACTCAAACAGGGCTGATACAAAATAACGATAAATTTATAAAATAAAACAGAAGCTAAAACTTACGGTGACACAATTGCAATGGGTAGAGGAGGCGGTGCCGCCATCAAGGCCAAGCCAAAGGTAACAGTAATCAACCGAAATCAGCAAATGCAGAAAGAAAATTATAAACCATAAAGTATCAATCATTCGGCATCCAATTGTAAGGAAATGATTTCGGTGAGCTTATTAGTCGATTAAACCCCAGACCTATAAAAATATAAACCATAAAGTAACAATCATTCGACATCCAATTCTAAGGAAGTGTGTTGACTCCATGACTTTAAGGCTAAATTCCAATGTCAAAATGCAGAAAGAAAAATATAAAATCAAGTAATCTAGGGTTTGGACCCAAAGCAAGGTCAATTTGCCTAATGAGTCCTATAAATTTCCCTTTATTAAAATCAAGTTCAACATCAAATCAAACCTCGCTTAAATTTTAAACCCTAACATGCAATGTCTCCGCTATGATGGCTAACACTTAACGATTGTCTCATAATTTATAAAGCAATACCAACACCAAAGTATCAAACAACACTGACTATCTGTGCCAAATCATCTTTCTCATCATCTCTATCCACCTTGATGGGTTTATGCACATAAACGTGCAAGACAAACTGCAAGCACACACATTTGTTCATCAAATCACACACACAAAAAAAACATTCATATTGTATAAACACAAGCTATGACTATGCGTTCGTTCAGTGATTTTAAAAGGTAGAATTTGAACAGATGACCTCTTTGTCATTCTTTATTGTTAGTTTTGTTCCTCAATTTGTATGTGTTATTGGGAAGACAAATTAAAAGTGATGTGTTTTATGTAATATTTTCACAACATGAACGTTGATCTAACCAATCACTTGACATGATATAATTTTTAAATCAATTAATTTATATATTCATGAAAGGTTTCTAATAAATTGATGTTGATAATTAACAAATCTATTTTTGGTGCAAGTTTTCCTATAATCGTAACATAAAAAATATGATAACAAATAACTTAAATTAAATTCTTGACAAATATAACTAGTGTTATGAGACAATCGTTTAGTAAATTCATAACACCAGTAAACTCGTAAAATTGATTATAGCATTATACACTCGAACTATAATAATAGTAATACAACCAACCGAAATACACATTTGTTTGCCTAACCTAAAATCAAACACAACATGATTTCTCAAACCAATATACGAATAAGGCATTGTTCATCAAATTAAAAACTTTGTTGTTCGATTGTAAACGTAAAGCAACCAAAACAAAATGTGACTTGTTTATAAGTAAAAACGAGTCAATATAATTTTAATTCTATGAACTTTTTGGTACTACATCTTAAAACTTTTTAATTAAATTACAACAAATCCATACAAAACAAAAATCTAACATATATTGCGATATGATAAAACACTCAGCGTATATTAGATAAAAATTAGGATATTACAAAGTGAAAGTCAAGTAGTCAATCTCCATATATTTGATGCATACATGAATATTGGATTTGCATTGACATAAAGTTGCATCGAGATTGTGACGTTATATGCTAAAAACTTTAAACTATGGAACATCTCACTCGCATATGAAAGACAATTAGTTCAGTTTATGATGATGCGTTTATAAAGACCTTTTTATACTATTTTCGTGTTATACGTAGCAAGTCCATGTGATAACATCTGTATTAAATTTTATCAAATAACCCATAAAACTTTTAGACTATAGTCACCTTTAAAAATGGACCGAGCATAAACAAATACCATTAAGATATGAGGAATCTTGAGCCACAAGTAGTACTATAGATTTTAGAATTACTAGTATCTTATATCATGTAATATTATATTAATATTACATATGAATAAACAAGCTCACTTGAGATGTAAATTATAAATAGTTTTTTAAAACATCTTTAAAACTAAACAAACATAATCAAGACATCTATTTAAAAGTAACCACCAGGAAACAACTAACACATAGTCACAACACATATAATGTCCTCTTAAAAACAATGAGGAAAGAAAGAATATAAGCAACAATGACTATATTTCATCTATTTAACTATCACCATTTATTAATCATGAGACCATAATATTGGTCATTAGCGGAGCCCCTCTCTTTTCTTCGTCGATAATGTTAAAATTTTGTCTGATAGTTTAAATTTTTGGTATGGTTGTGTAAATTTTTATATAAACATTATGTTCGCCCCCCGTAAAAAAAAAATAATTTCGCCTCCACCCCTCTTACGGGAATGTTCAAGCTCCGCCGCTGATATTAGTTATGATTCAATTTACCATCTATAATGCACAAATCACCGAGAATGATTTTCAATATTAATACTAGCCTGAAGACCCGTATAACACACGGGTTCAATCCAAAAATATTGTTGTTGTTTAAAAAGATTCATAATTATAACGTCGTTGATAATACTTTGTATACTAACTTTTATGTGCAATTTTTAACATTAGTTACATGTAATATTAGTAGGTTTTATTTATTAATATTTATATGTCTAAATGGTGTATAATATGAAATGAAATAAATTTATAAATAAGAACTTTACGTAATAAACTAATTAAATTAAACATGAAAAACAATATTTTAATTTCATAAACATCCAAAATTTTATTTGTATACAACATTTGATCTTTTGTTGGTGATTTTTTCATCATTATCTAATAATAATAGTTATAATCTCTGATTACTTTTAACTCGAGATAATACAACATAAAGTTAACTATGATCCCTATTTAAAAACAAACTAATTGTGAATAGAAATTGTCCTTGTCTCTTGTTTATTTTCATTGCAAAAACACACTACTAACAAGAATCGTCTTCTTTGAAATTTTAGTAAATTGCTATTTTTGTCCCCATGGTTTGGTGAAAAATGTCAATTTCATCCAATAGTTTTATTTTGCATTTGGACCCCTGTCGTTTACAATTGTCATATTCATCTGGTCCGTTAACTCCATCAAAAAAATTCATTAAATGAGGGGTATATTGGTCATTTTACATATATGTTTTATTTTTTTAAATATTATTTAATATATCCTCTTTGAATACATTCTATTTTAGTCCCTATGGTTCGAGCATATTTACCAGTTCAGTCCAAAAAGAATCACCACACCACCACTCGTCACAATAACCACCAAACCAGCGCCACCAACACCATACTAGAGCGCCCCCCACCACCACGCACACTGGATCGTCGCCACCATATAAACCTTAGAAATTGACAACCAATATTGAACTTGTAACATACCGCTTCAAAAACGCATATAAAACCCTACTAATACCTCTACAATACTCGTTTTCAAGGGTTCCATACGCGTTTCGGAGGGGTTTGCTACAAGTTCGAGATTAACGTTTGGTTTCTAAGGTCCACATGGTGGCGGTGATCTAGTGTGCGGTGATGGCAACAGTCTGATGTGGCGTTGGTGGTTTTATGATATAGTGGTGGTGTTGCTTTGGTAGTTTTTATGATAGAGTAGTGGTGTGGTGGTGGTGGTGTGACGTGGTGGTGGTGTGGTGGTTCCATCATAGGTGGTGGTGATGTGGTGTTTTATGACAAGGTGGTGGTTTTTATGGACTGAATTGATAAACATGCCCAAACCACATAGACTAAAATAGCAATGTATTTAAAGGGATATATTAAATCAGGTTTATAAAAATAGAAAAATAAAACATATGTGTAAAATGATCAATATACCTCTCATTTAACGAAAAATGATGGATGGAGTTAACAGATCGGATGAATGTCACACCCCGACCAACGGCGGAACCATCGGGGCGGACGAATGAAAGACGATTGCTCATAGCACATGGAACTAATTAAGTTAAAATATTATTAAATATCATTATTCATTAAACATTACAAGACAAATAAGTAATTACAAAACAATCAAAATACAACCAATAACATAAGACTTTCAATTTAAACTAGGTCCAAGTCCTATATGAGCACGAAGAGAATCCACAAGAAGTAAACCTGAAACATGATAAAAATAAAAGGTCAACTAAAAAGTTGGTGAGTTTCCAAGATATTCATACATAATATAACAAGGTTACGAGTAGCAATTCATGTCATAGGTTATAAGTTAGTAAGGTTATAGAACACATATCGTTACAA
>BJCM01000317.1:0-14193 GCA_018326385.1 Flaveria bidentis | reverse complement strand
GAAGATAAAAAGAAAGTTGCTGATTTTTGGAGTCTAAGTTATTTTTAGTTTTGATTGTTTGGTGATTACTTTTATTTATGTTAAGATATCATAATTTATTCAATTCGATTGTTTCCTAGTATGTAGGAATTTTGAATTTTGAGTCAATTAAGGTTAGGGGTCTAAGTTTAGATTAGTATAAATAGGATATCAATGTAATTGATTTAAGTGTGGGTTGTTTTTTAACAATCAATAAAAGTCTAAAGCTGGGCTGCTTTTTTTGAAAAAAAACCTCCACTGTTTTTCTTTCTACTGCTAGATTGCTTCTTCTTTGTTTAATGCTTTTCTAATAGAATGCATTTTTTCATTATAGGTTTTGTTTACTAATGTCTAATTTTAATATGTATGCACATTTATTATTGGAGTCTAGACCCACATGTGAAAGATGTTCGTGTGCATCCTTTACAGTTTTCATAAGGAAAACTTTTTTGTCTGTTTTTGTTTTAAAAAAAAACCTTTTTCCTTAACCCTACTCAAACACACGCCCCGGTGCTCGTAGAACTCAAATTTTACTTGTTCCCCTACATTGCCCCAAATCTACCACTCTCTTCTTTTTTCAAATTGGGTTCTTTCCTCAAACAAACACACACTAGAAGTTATGCAATTTGATTTTAAAAGTTAAAACAAGTCATGCACTAGATAATATGCCAAATCATGTGGTTTCATTTTTAAATTAAACTTGTATAATATGATTGTTTTGTTTTTAAGTTCTTTCTGGTTATAAGATTTGTTGCAAGTCTTATAAATAACTTTTCTTTTCCATTAGCACATGGCAAAATACTGACTTTCATTTTACATATGTTAGAGTCCCTAACTAGTGGACATGAGAAAGCTCACTGGCTGGTCATCTACAATTATCATGCTTGATCCAGCGAGAGAATTAGCAAACCAGGTACATGTTAACTTCATATGTTCTCTATTAAATTATTGTCACATATTTTTGGTTTAATCTCTCTTGAAAATAAGCTACCTGTTGGACAAAATATGATTGGCCTACAACTGCATTCTAAATGTCTAACTCAGGTGACTTTGATTTGGAGGTTCCCATTGCTCTCTCAAGTGGCAGAAGTGATAAACTTCGTATCCTCACTTCTATCTAAGTTTTTTTGGTCCAAATTTTAGTTCATGATTAGGTGATTCATGTTTAGGGAATCCTGTTGCCAATTTTTAAACTAGTGGAAATCTCAGGCATCCCTATATAATGTGGATCAAGGACACCGTGATATTCTTTAGAACTTAATCAACGGTGCAATGTTGTTCAATGGGGGTATAGTGATCCTAATACTTTTGTTAGGTGTTTTAAATCACATGATTTTATTATTTAATTAGTTCCTGCATTTAACCTCTATTTTGCTAAACCTCTCATCCTTGTAGGAGCCGTGAAGAGTTGAAGCTAAATGTTTTTGCTATATCTAGAAGCCTTGAAGAGTTGAAGGTAATTGACCCTAATTTGAATCTTCTGCACTAATTCTTCTTTGTCGAATATTACTTGATTTCTGCCCTATCTCTTTATTTTTGCACTACATAATACTTTTGTAATTGCTTAAGAAAGGAAAAAACACACATAGAAAGGTGAATTAATAATCATAGTACATATCGAGCTCGCAAAGGTACAATTTACCGTGTGAAAGAAGTTATAGTTTCCATTATGGGGAGTTTTTACAAAAAAGATGACCATGGTGGATACTGCTTCTTGGAATATTGAGCTCGCAAAGGTCAGATGTACTTGGCCTGCTCTTCAATTCATTCTGTTTAAATGTCTATGCATACTATTGCTCTTGGATTATTTGAGTTGTCAAAGTTTGATTGTTTCATGTTCTTGTATAAGTCCTTTATTTTCTTGTCTTGATTTTCAAAGCTCTTTGGTAATTGAAAAGTAAATACCAACTTACATTAGGTTAGCTCATTACCCATGTAGTTTCTCAATGAATTTAGATTATATTTTTGAATCTTGCTTTAGTTTGTTAATATTTGTTGATCGACATGTTTATTTTATTTAATGTTTACATTAGGGTTATGGTCTTTTCCTTGAATTTTCTTAATCTGTTTGTGTAAATTTCTTGAGTATTGAATCTAACTTTCATAGGGTTTACTTTATAGTTCAGTCTAGTGAAATCTCATAGATATTCTACTAATTTATTTGTTGAAAGCCTGTAGAATATTTAGCTGATGTTTATGTTTTGAGGCATGTTTAGGTTTGCACTATATTCCCAATAATTCTTTTGCTTGATTGTGGCTGTTCCTTAATACTTGGGTGATTCAACTGAGTAAGTATACATTAAGCTTCTTTTGGGGAAGAAACATCACATGATTCTATTATTTTGTGATTCAAAGCTTCTCATGTGTGATTATATATGTGGCCACTGGTAGTACGGAAACGTTCTTACATGGTAAAATTCATGCTCTATTGTGTAAGCAAAGAAATGTGGAATTCCTGTATTTAGGTAATCTAAGTTTATCAAAGGTAACCAGTTTCTACTGTTTGCTATACATGCTTTTTTTCTCATTGCATAAAAACCTTTTTAACATGTTTTTTTCCGTGGACATTTGCTTAGAATAAGAAGGTATTATGTGATCTCAACTTCTCATGGTCGCGAATTTGATCTTGTTAAATTGCATGAAAATTTCTTTTTCCTTTCATATTATAGCATATCATTGATATTGGATTTGTCAATGTGTAACTGTTAATCTTGGATTTTTGATTTCCAGATTCTTGGTTCTATATATGGTAGTTTTGTTAATTGAAGTTTTTACTAGAGATAATGTAAAAAGGGCATACAGAAAGCCATTTTGTGTGTCAAACCTGACAAACTGCAATGCAACAACATGGTGCAACCATCCAACAAAGATAAATCTTTGAAAAGGTTTTTGATCTTGCCAAGGTTTGTCCCTACCACCCTTGTGTTTTCTTTTATTATTTTTCTAACCAACTCATGTACTAAATCACGTCCTATTAGTTGTCATTAAGGAGTGTTAACGGTTTGTTCGTTCGGTTCAAATAAAGTTATGAGCCGTAGCACTAACTATGGTTTCAGGAAAGAGAAACAAAATTTGCGGAATTGGGTGGGCCAGGAGATAAATTTCAGCGGTTTGAACCCTTTTTTTTCAAATCGTTAATTTTTACTAATTTTTTAAATGATAAGATTTATGAACATATTTCAACAAATGAAAAATAAAAAATTGATAAGGTTGAACGACAATGTTCTATGTACTTGATTGGCTCCAACTTCCAACATGTCAGATCATGAAACCGTCAAAACTAATTTGTGACTCGAATTGTATAAATCTTAAATGGGTCAACTTACTTCGGTTTGGCGTTCAGTACATGTATACCGATTCTTGGAATGCTAAGCTTGCAAAGGTAACATGTACTCGACTTTCTAGTTCAAAGCATACTGTTGTCTTTGGGGTTATGGTCTTTTCAACTTGTTTTTTACATTACCATTAGATACAAGCAATGGCTTCCACTATGGCAAGTTTCTAGAGAGAAGTTGACGACACCGATATTGTTTCTTGGAATATTATGCTTCTAAGGTATGATCGGTTTCCCTATTTGATTTTCCAAGCTCAATATGTGTGTAGTGTCACTAATTTGTGATTTATTTCTTGATACTTGCTTTAGTTCATTAATATTTATTGACATGTTTGTATTGTTACATTTTACATTACCATTATAATCATTTCCCTCAATCTGCCTAATCTGTTTCTTGAAATTCGTTAATTAATTGAATCCGACTTCGATAGGGTTTACTTAATAGTTAAATACTAGTTTAGTATTCTAGATCTTCTTGTAACCGATCTTTAAAACCTTTGGAATGTTTAAATGATTTTGTTTTGAGAGCATCTTTGGGTTTGTCTTGCATTGAGTTGAGTAAGAACATATTAAACTTCTTTTAGATTAGCATGACTACTTTATTAGGTGAATATCTGTGAAAATAATTTGTTAGTAAATTATTTGAACCCAAAAAGCTGAACAAAACCTCTTCATTTATAGAGATAGCTACTTGATTATTGCCCTATTGATTTTGGTTTGATTAACAACTTGAAGTGCTTATTTGCATACTCTGTCGTTGTGTCTATTTAATCTACCAACTTAAAGTAGTAAATTTTTAGTTAATTGTTGTCTTTTTGATGTTGGGTAGATTAACAACTTGAAGTGCTTATTTTTGCATACTCTTATCAATGTGTCTATTTAGCCTGCCACCTTAAATTCTAGGTACTGATGTATGCTCTCTACATTGTTTGCTTTTGTTGATTGCTTTAATTGGGAGTTAAATTCGGTTTTGCTACATGAAGTCTAACAAAAATAACTATTTTCCTGTAAAACATTAGTAACGTCAATTAACTTTAAAAGTTTAATAAGTTGTTTCATTTTTAACCCAAAGTGTTTTTATTTTGAACTCAAGTTGAAGCAACTAATGAAACTTTGAACTTAAAGTGTTGTTTTTAAGTTTTTAAAGAAAAATGGTTGTTTTTGTCAAACTTCGGGGAAAATTGGTTAAAAATGATGTTTTTTAAACATCATGGATACAAGTTGTATCTTGCAGGGCAAGTTGTATCTTGCAGGGCAAGATCGTTTAGCCATGTAATTATTATTATTTTTTTGAGCACTTGGTGACTTGCAAGATTGAACTCTGGATCGGTCGATATGATTGTATTTTTCTATTATTTAGGCACATGTTTAGATGTATAAATATAACAAATTACACTTTTCAATTAATCATAGTAGGTTTTGTCATTTACCTAAGAAAATAATATAAATTGTTTTTTTTATCTTTTGATAATTTTAGGAGTTTTTTTCCCTCTAATTAATGCACATTAATTTCTTAAGTTAAATCACGTCAGTGTTGTATGCCTTTTCCAAATTTCTCTCAACACTGTTAGTTATTATTATTTATTAATATTTTATTGTCTCTCTCTATATATCATCTATTTTCTGTTTATTATTTTATTTAATTTACAAAGTTTTCCTTTTATCAAATGTTTGGTTATATTTTGAGGTCAAATACACCATTTAAACTCAAAATCAAGAAACATGAATTCATAAGATTAAATAAAAGTTAATCAAACAAATTTTATATTAATCAAACTAATTATTTAATTTAAACTAATAATAATCCCAACTAATCTAACAAATTTATCTATCAAATATATTTTGAGGTTTAGCTTCTTCGGGCTGTTTGATGGTTTTTAATAATCATTAAAATATTACTTTTTAAATGTAAGAAAGATTTAATTTGATTTTGAAAACAGTTATTATTTTCGCCCGAATTAGAGAAAAATATAAATGTAATGGTGAAGAAGATGAACCGATACACAGGTTTTGAATTGATTTACATGTCGAAATGTTAACAATATTGAACCTTGTTTGATGGTCACTTCCATGCGATTGGTATTCATAGTTCCTTCAATCCTTTGCCCACTCCTCTTGAAACTTAGAACGGATATGTATCTACGTATAAACATCACTTGCCTTATAAAATCAGTAGGGGTGTAATTGTGTAAACGAGTCGAGCCGAGCTCGAGCTCGGGTCGTTTTAACTTTATAAAGCTCGAGCTCGAGTTTGGCTCGTGCTAGGCTCGTTTATCATTATTTATTTTAATTTTTGTTTTTTTATGTAATTACTATTATAATATTTATTTGTTTGTATCATTTTTTTATATATAATTAATAATATTATTATAAATACCTATTTGATATGTAAAAAATATTATAAAAATATATGATATACACAAAAGCTCGTTTAGGCTAGCGAGCCAGCTCGAGCTCGATATCTGAAGCTTGGACTCGAGCTCGTTTAGTAAACGAGTCAAAATATGAGCTCGAGCTCGTTTAAGCTCGACTCTATTCGAGCTTTTTTCGAATCGATCTCAAGTAGCTTGCGAGTCGGTTTGGCTCGTTTACACCCCTAAAAATCAGTGAATCACATAATGCTCTAAAAAATTATAGTATGTAAGCAGTAAACAGAATTTATAATTTACTAGTATGAATAGTTGCTATATCAGTTTATCAAGAATTTAAGCATTTTTAGGAGCTTATAGATGCGTTTAGAAAGTTAATTTGAACAACATATAGTTGTCAAACGATGCCTAGCCAATTAGAAGTTTATCAGGAATTACATTTCAACGTCGAGAGACAAGAATGACAGAAGATTAAGCTTGTGTAATTAAACACTTTATTTGTTTTTTGGTTAAATTAGTTTCTTAGGCTTGTGTGCATCTTCCTAGTGGTTTTAGGGTGTTACTTGAACCATATATGACATTGATTAGTTTTAATGTAAGTATTGGTACTTTAGAATTTAGATACAGATAACTTCGAATTTTATAGGTTATATTGGTTGTGATTGATATAAGTTGGTGAACTTGTGTCTTCGTTTATATTTGGTTTTCCTTTACTCTGAATGAACTTAATTTTTGATTGATGACTATTACTAGAAGATTTCTAAAGTTCTCATAAATATGGTATAGTACAAGCTTTTTTTTTTTAAAGCTTGTAGTATTAGAGTAACATATTATCTAACATCGATTTTGTGTTATTAGTATTAAATGTTGTTTTCACAACTCTGTTAGACAAAAAGTATTCATCATAAAGATGAAGCGCTAGATATATTGATTTCAGAAAGAACAATCCTAACTGTTGTGAAACAACTAGAGAAAGAAAGAACTAAGAGAGTTTTGTGTTTAAGTGAAAACAACACAATTTACATGGGATGTAGGTGTTTAACTAGTTTCGAGTAAAATAGAGTAAAATAGATCATGGGATGGTTTTGATAACCAGATTGCTTCAATTAGATTAAAGAAGAATGAAGATCCTTTAAACAAGGGTGTTGCACATGAGAATAAACTGAACAATAAATATTAAGAAACAGAATATGCAATCTGAAACGATATCATTGTTTATAAGTACATAGTTGTTGGATTTTGAGAGTATAGTATAGGCATTTGCAAGTAATACAACAATGGTTCAGATGAACAACTCAGCAATGGTAACACAGTCGACTTTATTTAGGATTTTAGTTAAGCTTTATGCTTCATAATTTATTAGCTGATTTATCTAATATTGGTTGAAGTTTTATAACTGTTTTATCAAGTATTATTTATCATATGTTCAGTTAGGTATTTATTAAATTTTAGAAAAGATGTTTTTATGCTATTGTTGGTCAAATAAATTGAAATTATGAAATATATGTTAGCTATTTGTATCTCATTTTTCAAAAACATATTACATCTCTATCCACAAATCTATCTTTGTTTCAAACAAATAAACTTTTTATTTTCATTTTCAGATATTTTTTTCTAATTTTTCAATAAATATTAAAAAATGAATATCCAAATATTGGGATTATTGTAGCTTTTTTGATAGGGGATGAAGATGGGATGTGGAACCTTATGTGAGAGTAACTTTATATGGTTTTTCATGGTTTACCCTTATTATTAAGAGATGTGGGCTAAGAAGATAGGAAAGCTAATGTGCGTGCTTCAACATGTAATCTATAATTTTCAATCTATTCTACCAACAATACTACAAATCAATTATAGCATTTAAAACAATACAAATTCATCAATTTTAGCCTTTAAAAACTTACGATGATCAACTAATAAACTATAAATGCAAGTATTTTTTAACATCCTAGATCAGTTTGTCCGTTTGAACTAGTTGCTTTGATACTCGCACTTAAGGATATGATGCTCTTAAAATCCATAAAGTTTGTGCTCATTAAAATTGAGATTCTTACATATTGCTTGTTGCTTTGTTTCAATTTTATTTTGTTCTATCACTTCCTACTTGAATGAAATAACTTGATTTTGAGGATATTCAGTCTCACTTGAAGATATAGTTTTACCATCAACAACTTTTTATCACTGTTTCATTTTACAGTCTTGAGAGTGTAAATTTACCACGTGCGAATGGTCCAACACTAAAATATCATCCTCGGGTCTAATGATAATTTTATTTTATAAATTATATACTCTAACGAAAGTATAATATATTAAATTTCTAAATAGGATATAATCTTTAGTTCTTGGGGTCAAAAAGCCATTTTGTCCAAATTTTGGCTGAGTGGACAATAATAATTTAACATGGACAAATTTGGACAAAAATTGTGTAACAAAATAATTTTAGTTATGATTATCTAAGCAACGATAACATTCTAAAAATAACATTTTGCAAGGGACGCAATATAATTTTGTTGGCACACATGTTAACCTTTTATGTTATCTTTATTTCTTTTACTTAACTTTTTATTTTGTTACACAATTTTTTCATAACTAAAACATTTAATAATAATAATTTAACTTTTCTTCCCTTTTGATAATCATCGATCAAGGTGTTTTTTACTAATATTTCCGGTATAATAAATCATGTGTGGTTATTTTGATCACCTCTCCAAGGTCACTTATCTGGAACAAACTACGTTTTATTTGATTACTTTGTTAGAAAGGTTTGTATCTCTCTAAATATTATCATACATAAACCTACTCAAACACAACCTATTAAAGAAAACTAACCATAGGATGTGAAAACACTTGCACTGATCCTATGTATAGTTAATGATTCTTCTAGTTTCACGCTAAGGGATGACTGTGATTCCCCACTTGGAAGCATATTTAACGAGCTCTTTCATCTCGTCCTCGCTGATAAAACCATCACCATTAGCATCAACATGACGTATTGCACGCCAAGCTCTGAAGCTTGCAAAACTCATATAATATTTCTTTAAGCCCAATTTCAATTCCTTTTGACTGATCTTGCCGTCTCCATTGGTGTCAAATGATCTAAAAATATCTTTCAGCTCTTTTTCAGTCACGACCCCATTAGAAAGTTTCCAAGACCACCCTTTTCTCATTCTGTATAACTTTATCAAGGGGAAAGAACAGTTGTTTTAGAAAGATGGATGCAGTTTATGTTGCTAGTAATCATCAAATACACACACATATATATATAATGGAGCAAAAGCACTTTTTCAAACCTTCTACCAAACTAAGTATCGAATCTTATATGTAATATATGTTTGGTGACTGGTATTAGGATAATTTCTTTTGGTGTACAATAGTTTCAAAAGATTATCATAGAATCCAGTGAAAGATGATTGACCTCCACTAGAAAGGAATCAAGTACTTACAACATCAAGATATTATGTAAGAAGACCATTGAAGCAGCATTTGAAAACTTAGACGGCTATTAACTTGTATCACACTACAAGAAAAAGTGTCATGCACTGGTTGAATTAAAATATTAAATTAATAGTTAGTATATAATATTTAAAAATTATATTATGATTTTAAGATAAATACGATTCAAATTACGTATAATCAACTACCTAAGTAATAATGTAATTACACTATTTTTTTAAACTTTCATTTTTATTTATATTTAAAAATTTGTATTTTTAAATAAAAATATGTTTTATAATTTTAGAAAAAATATAAATAAGATCTGTATTGTAACTTTAAGAAGATGATATGTTGCAAAAGTTTATTTTACTTTCTTAGAATAGATATGTATCGTAACTTTAACCTAACTTAAAAACGTTACTTGAGTTTTTCCTGGCCAAAGCAGACGCTTAAGAAACAAAATCACCGGTCTATAGTACATTTAGTGCCATGTAATTGTTTATTGATTATAAAAAGTAATATATATATCCACACCCACTATTATTATAATATTTTAGTTTCTTAAGTGACTTGGTGCCTAATAAATATGGCATGGAAATTCTTATTCGGTTACCTTAAATGATTAATAAATTTTGATAAAGTGGAGTTTTTTTCTAAAATGGTGTTGTTATAACTTTTATTTACTAAAATAGGTGTTTTGAAAAATATTTACCAAAATGGGTATTTTTTTAAAAATTTCCTTTTCTCACACATAATATTATTGGACAAAAAAAGTTTTAATTTTAATTTAATAATGGTATTTAAAAGGGTTAAATGGAAACCTTTTATAAACCCAAATCTTTTTTTACCTCCCGTTTAAAATTAATTTTTCTTTTAAAATAAAATGTTTTTTAATTCTTCACAAATGTTTTTTTAAAACCTTTTTAAATTTATAAAACTGAGATTAATATTTGAAACATATAACATTCTTTTTATCTACTATTGTTATGCCAAATTTTATTAGATATCTATTTTTTTCACATATTCATTTAAAAATATAAAAACCAATACCTTAAATTTGTAATGTTAAATATAAACTGTGATACCTGAATACAAAATAAGATTTTGAAATCAATACATGTTCAAAATTTAAAAGATATACCATTTGATTTTTTTGTGTGATCATGATAAATCATTTTTTAAAAAATATGTGTATTTCCGATTAAATTAATTACAAATGTGTTAAAAATGTGTATATGTTCAAAAATTATAGAAAATGTTAAGAATTATTGATAAAAAGATTACAAACATCACATAATGTTTATAAAAGAACTAAAAACATTTTTAAACTATGACATATCCATTAGTTGTTTTATAAAATTCTTATAGATTTAAAACAAAATGTGTGATGAATATATTATATTTATTTGTACTATAAAATTTTTGTATTTAAAAATGATTTTAAGACAACATTTACAAAGAGCTAAAAACATTTAAAATAATCTTTTTTTAACTCACAGGTTAAAAATTGGTTTTTTTGAAACTTTTTATTTAACCCTTTTTAAATAACATTATTTAATTAAAGAAACTTTTTTATCCAATACAAATATGAGTGAGAAAATAAAGTTTTTAATGAATACCCATTTTGCTAAATAATTTCTAAACACTCACTTTAGTAAATAAAATTTCTAACAACATCATTTTTGTAAAAAAAACTCTGATAAAGTGTTCATAAATGGTATCAAACTCTAGTTTCCTGTTATTATTTAGAAAGCTTCACGGCAACATTCGATTATTAACTACGCATACAAGCACTTATTTATTAAGGATGGCACACAAATTTCAAACGGTTAATTTCGAGTTCAAAGCTGGAAGGCTTACGGGATGACCCATGGTTTTACAAAGTTGACGCCTACCATATGTAACTTTGTTGTATAGGCTGTAGTTTGATCGTCAATAAGCTTTCTTTTTTGGTTTCATTTTGTAGTCTTGAGTGTGTAATTTTACCTATATCTGCTTGCTCTGAATTACTTAATTTGTCTTTGTTTGCTTTTACTATATGCCCCTGTTTGAAAGGACTGAAAGTAATATATTAAATTTTCAAAAAGGATATAATCTTTAGCTCGTGGGGTCGAAAATCCATTTTGGCCAAGTGGAGTGCAGTGTGCCTTTGCGTAGATGTAAATTTATGTTTTTGAACACATATTATGCTAGGATAACATTCCTTCCTAAATTACATTTCGCTTTGAACAATCTAGTGAATTATATTCGGAGTTATCTATAAATTTATAATAATATAACATATCTCATCTTCTCAGCGGCGGAGTTTCAACTTTTTCATACGGGAGGTGGGGGCGAAATTAATTTTTTTAAGGGGGCGGACTCAATATTTATATAAAAATTTACACTACTGGGTCAAAAAATTACATTACCAGGCTAAAATTTAACACTACGGACGAAAAAATAGGAAGGGCGACCCCCCGGCCCCTATAATGCTCCGCCAGTGCTTCTTTTGATAATATCTGAAACTTGAGTTTATCCATTTGTCATTCTTCAGTAATATTAACATATTGGTGAAATTACTAGCGTAGGTAGCCTTTTCAAATGGAAGTTACTTTGTCGGTACAATAATAAATCATCTGTTATACTTATTTTACTTATAACCTCTTAAAAGTTATGTGTCTAATATAAGTTGATCGTAATATTGTTAACCGATCTTAGTCATGTTTCTTTCCATTATGGATATCAATAGTTTGGCCTACCATTATGGGTATAATGGTAGATGCCTCGGACCAGGTTATTATTATTTCTTTTTCTTCTTTTGTGTTAAGGTTATTTATTTTTTTAATAAATTATTCGTTACAAAAGGATTTTTTTAGTGAGCGTGTCATAGCTTCCCTTTATTATTTTTTTTGTAAAGACGAAGAAAAAAAATTCTATTTTCTCTTCTATTTACTACGGTGACGAAGAATCAAATTATCATTATATTTATTCATTTTTCTACTTTTTTTTTCAAGTGCAGATAACCCAAGGGGTTGCGGGTACTAATTGGGGTATCTTAAAACTGTCTGTTAAGCGCAAACTAGGATTTACTTGATTAGGTATTAATGTTGTCACAAGTATACGGCTTCTCATGACATGAAAACATGTAAAGAAAACTAGCAAGATATATATTACATAGATCACAGTGGTCTTTAACAGGGTGCACTACTTTCTAAATACACACTTCTTTAAGAACCAACTATGAAACTATGAGTAATGAAAACACTTGCACACATCCTATGTATGTATATATGTATGTATGTATGTATGTATGTATGTATGTATGTGTGTGTGTATATATATATATGTGTATATGTATGTATCTAAGGATTCTTGTAGTTTCGCGCTAAGGAATGACTGTAAGTCCCCACTTGGAAGCATATTTAATGAGCTCATCTATCTCGTCCTCACCGATCAGACCATCACCATTAGCATCAACATGGCGTATTGCGCGCCAAGCTTTGAAGCCTGCAAAACGCATTTTATATCTTTTCAAGCCTAACTTTAATTCCTTTCGAGTGAGCTTGCCGTCTCCATCAGTGTCAAATGATCTGAAAATTTTTTTAAGCTCGCTTTCTGTCACGACCCCGTAAAAGTAACTCCAACACCACCACTTTCTCATTCTCTATAAATTATCAAGGGGAAAGAACAGCTGTATTAGAAAGATGGATGTAGTGTATGTTGCTAGTAATCATCAAGTGTACATATATATATATATATATTGGAGCACAAGCACTTTTTCTAACCTTCTTGGTGCCTATTTTTCCCCTATTTTTATAAATTGGATGTTAAACCAAGCTAAGAATCGGATATTAGAATCTTGTATATATTATATGTTTGGTGACCAGCATAATATAACTTCATTTGGTGGACATAACATTGGTGGATAGGTGAGTTTCAAAAGATTATCACAGAAACCATTGAAAGAATGATTCAAACCTGTTATCTACTAGAAAGAAATCAAGTGCTTATAACATTAAGCTATGACAAGTGACCATTGAAGCAATATTTGAACTTACGACCTCGGTAAACTTGTACCACACTACAAGAAAGAGTGACATTCAATGGTTGGTAACACAAGATATGAAAGCCATCATGCAACCCAAACAATTTAAATAAATAATAACATTCTTTATTTGATATATGTTGTAACTTTCACCTGACTCAAAAACCGTCGATAAGTTTTTTTTTGTCCTGAATAGATGCTTATGAAAGGGAATCACTACTCTAAAGTATATATAATTCCATGTAACTGTTTAGAAAATAAAAAGGAAATAAAGATTGTTGGGATGTTTTTGGGCCAATGAAGAAAACCTAACAAATACCCATTTGTATTGCCCATTATCATTAACCCACTAGGGTTATGATAGAATAAAAGTGTAGGGATTGTAATTAGAATAATAATCAATGCACACAAAGTTGAATACAAGGGTTTGAAAGAGTTTTGAGGAGAAAAGAGAATTCCCGTCACTTTCTGCACAGTCTCGAAGATCTGTCTTTTCCCGGAGATCGAACGGTTGGATCATCGTGAAATTTGGACAAAGCTTCACAACACCTGGGCGTCGATATCCAACAGTTGGTTTCGTTAAATCAAGTCTGGAAGTCGGGTTTTACAGCTTCTGTTCGCATCTGCAGATTTGGTGATATCTCTTCTTCTTTTTTGTCATTGATTGCATATACTTGATGTTACTTGCTTCCAAGTATATGATGATTGTTGTATGCCTCTAGTGTATCTAGAAAGGACCTCGTATTGCTCTTTATTTTGGTGATAGTGGATTTGAAGTGGCTCTAGTAGTCCCGTGGTTTTTACTCTCGTCTTGAGAGGTTTTCACTCTCGTCTTGAGAGGTTTTCCACGCTAAAATTATTGTCTCCTTGTTGTTTTGGATTGGTATACCCTAATTGCTATTTTTGCACCATCACAGGTTCAAACAGGTCGGGGAGGTTTTGACCAAACAAAGGTTAATTCCGCATTTGTTGTTACCGTTTGTGGTCGGGTAAACCGATTTTACCCAATA
>BJCM01000316.1:0-15271 GCA_018326385.1 Flaveria bidentis | reverse complement strand
AATAATAATTATACTATATAAATAGATATATACATATATTATATGCACCGAGTCACGAGCCGAGCCAACGAACCGAGCCACGAGCCGAGCTCGAACCGAGCTAACCCTGGCTCGAGTTCGGCTCGCTTAGAATTCGAGCCGAGCCGAGCCGGCTCGTTTAGATTCGAGCTTTTTTCGAGCCGAGCTTTTTCCGAGCTTTTTTCGAGCGAATTTCGAGCGAGATTCGAACCACGAACTTTTTATATATGCGTGTGTATTATGTATGTGTATGTGTATGTATAGTTGTATACATGTGCATATGTATGTATTCCATTAATAATAGGGTTTCAACACTTCATATTAGTAAAGAAAATCTAGACATTCAAATAGCATGCTTAAGGATTAACAAAAGCCCCCATTTAGTCATTTTAAGCCCCCATTTAGTCATTTTAAGCCCCCATTTCTTTCCCTTTTATGGCTGCAAATCTTTATTCCACTTCCTTTTAACACATTCACAGAATATCCTATGAACGAAACACTCTAAAAGTTGTTAATTTGATACCAACAACAGTGACTGAATACCAGATAATGTGTTAAAGATCATGTCCTGTTAGATGTTAGATATAGAATATAAACTACTACATATGAGCTAGATAATTTCTAAGGACCAAATCCACAATATTTCTGTGTTTAATGCTTGCATCAAATACGGCAATCATATTTACAGGCTTACATTGAAGAAGCAAAAAACAAAATGAAGCAAAATAAGTAAAATTACCTTTGATGGGGCCTAATGATATGCTATTTCTGAAACAGTTGATTGCGATTGGAAATCCGAAAGCAAAACAAGTGTTTATTCTTCAGGTTCTGCTGTTACTCGAGTTGATTTTCACAACAGAAGGTGGAAGTGGAAGAGGTGATGCACAAGTCGAAGTTAACATAGCTCGCTTATTAGGTGGCGAAATTTCTTGATTTTTCAAAAGCAAGGGTGCTGAATGTCGGTTCAAACCACCAGAGATAGCAACGGGTTTAGAGAAGGCTATATTACTAGGAGGCGGCCTAGGAAGCTCATGAAGCTCGCTTATTTTAGGAGAAGATAAAGAGGGAGATGACGCGCTAGTTGACAAATTTGGCTGAGAAACTGGGACCCGAGAAGGCGGGTGAGGAAGTTCAGTAGAAGTAATGGGCCCACTACTATTAGTTGCAAGTTTAAAAGAGAACTGCTTGCTTGGTGGTAACGGGCCAGAGTAAGATTGTCGTTTGTCTACTTTACTACCATCGGTTCTGTAATGGTTATCCTGTTGTGAGAATGAAAATCTTCTAGTAGATGGAGCGGGTAACTGGATGGATGGATTAACAGGGTTACCGTCTTTAACTGTCGACTGGACTTTTGAGGTCAAAGCAGCCGTTGATATGGTATCATGTTGCAGATTTTGAACTGGGGTGGAATAAGAAGATGTAGTGGGTTTTGAAACTGGATTCCGGGTATCCACATTGGGTGGAGGTAGTATGTAAGAGTGAACTTTCGATGTGGGTTGGGTTTCTTTAAGCTTTCCGGGTGCATTACTTTTGTCGGGGAATAGCGGGGCTGAATAACTGCTAACTCTAGTTTGCTTGCCAAAAAGCTGCTCGCTTTTATATTTATTCTGATTTATCTGCAAAAAAACAAGGGTGATACTATATCATAGATGATCAGAAAGTATAGTCGATATGCCCAACCACAAAAAAAAGAAAAAAGAAAAGAAAATTATAAGCATGTAAAGGTGGCAATTCCAACCCCTTTACTTATGAGCAAGACAATTCAGGCTAAGTTTATCTCTGATGAGTCAAACTAGTGTATAGAGAAAATAAAATCTTGTAAGCCATTCTACTAAAGAAAATTGATTAGTATTGAACTAATGTAATCTCACTATCATACTTGATACCCTAATAGACATAGTAGATTTAAAAATTTGGGACAAAATTTGTTCCGGTCGGTCCAAACCTACCCATACCAAAAAATCACCTTTTTGACCCGTCACCCATACCAACACGCCCTTTTGACACCTCTGCATATAACTAAGTTAACAACAGAAATGAAGCACCTTTACGAACTAAATGCTACAATTAGAACAAAACTAAAAGTTGGTAATTGTCATACCTGTGAATCTTCTAGATTTGAAGCTTGAGAATACGGGACATCTACCTGGTCCAGCTTAAAACATAAGGTTGTAAATGAGTTTGCTACTTTCACAAGCAATGATAGCAACTTAATATTAAAATATCAAGAACAGAACTAAAGATTATAAAACTATTTTAACATCATCACGAATGTATAAGTTACCTCCATTGGATTAGGCGAGGTGCCATCATCATCAAGTCCTTGTTTCTTTTGTTTATAATCAAAACTCAATCCTCCATCATTAGTGCTTTCATAGCCACTCATAGGTTCACCTTCCTGGGAACCATGATCATGCAATCCACTGAGTTGGCAATCAATACGATGCTTTTCTGTGACATTTCTTATAAAAGGTTCAATTGCTTCAACAGCTTTGAGTCCTTTGCGAAAGAAATTCACCTGCTTCCAAGGATTAGAAAGGCACATAATCAGATTTATGATCTCAACACATGGAGTAGAGATGCACATAAAGCCCAGCCTGATCAGTTAAGAATGATCTTGGAATTTTATCGCCCTATTCCTGCCTTCCAGGAATAACCTAATCTAGGCCCAAAGGTCCTAGGCTGGCCTGAACGGGACACAAGTTTTTTTCTGAAATTCACTTGAATAATGTTTATTATTTTTTGGGTAACATCTTGGGCTATTGGTTTAATAGTTCCGTTTACCAGTTTTAATCAAGCGGTGTCTTAGATATAAGAAGAACAAAAAAAAAACAATTATTTGACCGGACAGGACTATGAAGACCCAACCCTAGTAAGCATAGACTAAATGTCGTAATTGGGCTTGGAACTTGGCCAGCCTAGCCAGTCCTAATCCTAACCAAGCTCAGTAAAAAAGTATTAGAACCATCAGACTTGGTATAAGTCCTACCAATCTGGAACTTTTTATGCCCAGTGTCGGGCAAGGTTTGGGACTAATCAATGCCCGATTGTTCGTAGGGTCAGAAATACTGACTTATAAACTTGTAAGTAGAAGAAAAGATGTAACCTGTGCGGCATGATGGCGAGCAGCTTGTGTTAAAAGACTGCGCCATTGTCCTTCCTTAAGTGATTTTACCCGAAATACACATAGTCTAGCCACATCATCATATTCATCTTGAGCTTCTTTCAGTTTTTGCACAGTTGAACTTTCTATTTTACCATTCTTCAGTCTTCCCTTTTCTCTATGTTGAGCCATCAAGTGATCGTACACCTCTCTGCACATTCATATTCAATCAATAAACCTTTTTACTTCAATGACCAGGTATACACACAAAAATACAACATGATTTTACCTTTTCTCATCACACTGAAGTTTCATTTCCTGCACCAGTAGCAGAGAAAACATGAAAATTGTTACAGATACCAAATTATGCAATGTTTGTACACAGATAGACAGACCTCCACTTTTAGTAGCTCACTGAGAAGAGAATCTGCTGGGTTAGTAATCGTCACAACTACATTAGAACGCTGGCAATTAGAGGGAAATGAGTCAATACTCCTAACTACATGAACTTGTGTAGCAATACTAAGACAAAAAAGATTTAAAAAAAAAATAAAACGCTTACATAAGTATCAGCAATTTTCTGAAGTTCCAATTGCAAATTCCCCAAAGTTGATAGTGCGTTTCCTGCATGGAATGAAAATCTCCCCACTCAAGAATTTTCAAAAGAAAGAAAAGTAATAACTGAATATCAAAAGAGTGATGCTGAAATAATGTGCATGTGAGTTGCCATATGTGCATACACTATATAAAGAAAACTCTAATTAAATTGATCTTTTTACCACTTTCAGCATCAGCGGCTGCAGCAGTTTTCCCCATTAAACAGTTCCCCATTTCATTTAGCGATTCCGAAAATTCTGAGAAACAAGTATTATATTTATATGTTAATATATCCAAAAGAGAAATAAGTTCCTGATAGCTATCCATGTGGGACCTAACTTCATAAAATTTAGAGATGTGACAGTAAAGATTTTGTATATTTAGATAAGAGGCGGTTGTCAAAACTTAGAGATGTGACAGTAAAGATTTTGTATATTTAAGGTTGAGCCTTAGTTTACTCTTAAGTCACCACAATTAATATTTCCTCTTTTACGTTTAACAATTCTTACATTAGGCAGTTACGTACATTCTTAGCTTAGGGTTGACTTTCTTGTGACGTCATTTAAAAAGAATTCTGGATTCCGAACTCGCTTTCTTGCAACTCATTATAATCCCATTACGACACAAAATGCAAGTAATATTCACAATTTGAATCTTAAAATTTTACTTTCTACAACATAGCTACCATAAGCATTCGAATGAATTTCAATTCACAAGTGAGCCAACAGGTTAATGCATTGCACAAGGATGATTACAGGTTAGAGTCAATAATACGCCAGATGACCTTCTATTTCACGTCATCAAACCTAATTTCAGTGCAGAAAAAGACGGCAAATTTCCACTACGTCAGTCAAAACACTTACCATATATACTATTCGCAGTTGCAGCAGCCGCAGATAATAAGCCATCATAGCAGTTCTTCATATCTTCCATATCCTGCAAACCAAGAAAACATAAAGGTAGAACTACAATCAGAGTCTAAGCAAGAAAAACCCAAGAAAATATAAAGTCTAGCATATAGCATGTCCTCTTTGGCTGGTTCCTACTTCCTCGCAGCATTGCTTCTGGTTATCAATGGCAGCTTTATAATTGTTTTCCCACCCGGTGCATTAGGCTCTCGCATACGCAGGGTTAAGGTGTCAGCCACTTTCGCCCTGACGTACGCATCCTTACACATCATATCTGCAAGAGGGCTGTTTCCACGACTCGAATTCATGACCTCACATGACATAAACCAATTGACCTTGAATTATCCAAATTTCTTCAGCTTTCTGGTGATACTTCTTCAACAATTCTTGCTTTAGCGCATAATTATGTATATTAACTATCGTTATACAGTCCAAACCACATTGCACCGTTATAATTAGAATCAAAGGGGAAACAAAGTACCACATAGTTAATTAATCTCAAACCCTAATTCCCTTGATGTACACAGGAAAGCTGACCTTACAATGAGCGTAGAACACATTCATAACCCAAAATTAACACACAGAAAGTAATACAGAACAGAAACCCTACCTTCGAAGCCTGAGCAAGCTCATCTAAATGAGCGGAAGGCTGATGGTCTCTCGTCTCCTTGACATCGCTCTTCTGCATCGTCAATTTGCGCCCAATCTTCCCAAATGATGACTTCATTGTTTTACAAGCAATTGAATTGAATCAAACACCAACCCGATTAAGATTTGTGCGAACTGCGATGATGGGTGAATGAGATCGATCGATCGGTGAGTGGGTTTTTTGTTTATTCGAGTGAGAAAGAAGCAAAGTTTGATGGGTTAGAGGATTTTGGTAAAGAAAGTCGCCATTAATAAAAGGATTGTGAGTTGAAGTTTGACCAAATGGGTTGAGGTTGAAGAATCGGCGAATCTGAAATCTCCAATCAATCAGTGATCTAGATACATTTGATTTTGACTAATATAATAGCTAAAAATGCCAAATCTTTGCGAATTTCTTCCATGTGCATTCAGTGTTTAATCAATCTTTGATTTGATTTCCTCTTATAACCATCATTATCATCAATAAAATGGAACGTAAGTTGAATTTTAATAATCTGGATTATAATATGTTGTGAATAGTAATATAATTGCTAATTTAACTAATCACATTTTTAACATTTATTTTTTCAGAGAAAAATTTTATTTGTACAATAATCATATAGATTCGGGTCTTTTCTTGTATAGGAAAAACGGTTGCTTTAGGTCACCTTATTTTTTACGTCATGCATATCAAGGTTGGCACGAGAAGAAATTAAAGAAGCATGAAAGTGCAACTGAAGATGATGAAAACTGAGATAGAAGTAGGATTTGGAAGATTGAACTTACAACGACCTCAAATAAACTTTACTTGTCTGTTCCATCCCTTGGCATTCAATAAACTTTATAGTCTATTTAGTGATCATGATTACATGGTGATAAAACTTCCACGACCTGCTACGACCAATACTTTTACGACGGTAACTCCTATTTAGTTCTTACAACATCTTTAGTCCTTATAGCCTTTAGCTTTTCAATAAGTGGCTTCTCCACTTAGGTATCAACTTGTGCCTAATATCTTTATGGTCACTCACTCTTCAGGCCTTCTATATCAATCGTCCTCCCAATAGGGAAACAGTAACGGTCGATGACAATGGGGATCTTGTAGTGGCAACAACTATAGTAGAGGTCGCGATTCTTAACATGAGGATAATTGTGGTCAATTTGCGTGGACATTCGCTCATAATATGATGCATGGAACTTGCAATGATGTGACATTGGTCACCTTTCATCTGAATGTCTATATCATGACCATCCACCATTCGTACTCCCCTAGTGGCAAACTCTATTGATTCCTACTCTTATGCTAGCACTATATGGTATGCAGATACATGATCTAACAACCATGTAACACTAGATCTAGCAAGCCTTGATAGTTTAAAGGCATCTTATAGTAACAAGTTGCTTAGAGTTGTTAATGATAAATGACTTCTCATTCTTCATTGGTTCATCTACATTTTCCTTTTCAAACATATCATTTTTCATATCTAATATTATCATTTAAGTCAATTCCTAATATCGTCGTCTCTTCCATACAGACTTATTTCAATGTTTGGCGCAAGCAGCTTGGTCATCCATATTAGCGTCTTTTTAATTTTATGTTGTCTATTTGCTTTCTACTTATAACTAAAAGCTTGTCATCTATGTTGTGTACCGCTTATCATTTAGGCAAGTCCACAAAACTATCTTTACATATGTCAAGCTCTTACATTATGCGCTTTCTTGATTTAATATGTGTGATGTTTAGAGGCTTTCTTGATTTAATACGGGTGATGTTTAGAGGCCGCCATCTATCTTATCTTTCGATGAACATCGTTAATGTATTTTGTGTGTGGATCACTACTCACGTTGCATCTTTCCATTAACAAAAAAATGATGTTTATCTAACATGTAAAAACTTTGTCACCGTGATTGAGCGACAATTTAATACTAAAAATTAGAAATTTCAAACTGACTAGAGTACATGGTGAATTTCGACCCATGTCTTAGTTGGTATTATTCACATATGTGGAATGTCGACATCGTCATGTTGAAACTAGCCTTACACTTATGGCTCAATTTTTCCTTACCTCTATGTTTCTAGACAATTTGCTTTTAACGCAACTGTATATCTCATAAACCGGATGGGTACAATACTTTCTTGTCGAATATTACCTTTCAAACATATGTTTAAACGCTCTCTTGGCTACTCTTTTTTCACCGTTACACATGAACACACTAAGAGTAGGTATGCAATTCTTCAAGTCCAGCTTAAATTGAATAATTAAAAGAACAAGAACACGCAATTTGAAGTAAATTCACTTTTATTTTAACCTAAAAAATAACTCAAAATCAAATTACAATAACTTTCTACTCATGAGGGTGAGTAGTTCCCAGACCAACTACGACTCATTATTATATTACAACTCAAACATAGTTAACAACCCTAATAATGTAGAGTTTTTTAAAAAAAAAATAGTGTAATTGAAAATTTTATTTATCAGAATTGTGTAGTTTAAAAAATATTTACTAAAATGATGTAGTTTTAGAACTATATTATTTATCACCCCTACTTTTATTGGCTACTTTAAAAAAACCTTTTAAAATGTTTTTAATCCATATAAGGATGTTGTCTGTAAATTTTTTAAATGATTTTAAACGGAAGCTTTTTCTATAGTTTTCTAGAAAAGAAATTTCTTTCAAAATGTTTTATAATAACAGTTTTTAAAAATGTTTAGTCCTTGTATTAAAATAGATATGTTTTTTTATTTTCTTTAACTTCTATAAAATTGAAATGTATCTACGTTTTTAGGCAATTGAAAAAACCTTTTTTAAAAGTTAGAGTAATACTCCTAAAATAATTATATCCATTTAAAAAACCTTTTATAAAATATCACGATTCACGACGATGACTAAAATTAAACCCAAAACTGGTGGGTCGGCCCACATCTTTGGGCCTTGACAATCGGAAATTAGCCTTCAACACTTGCATGACATATTGTTTCGCACTTTCGCTTATGTTGTTTTCTTAAATCCTTTTAACAAATCTGTTACTCATGTATTCTTTTCAGGTTTAAAACATAAGACTAATGCATACTAAAATACTTTTTGTTTGATGCAACTCTTGTAGAGACTTCCAATCTTATGGTTATGACGTTTAAGGTCATAACCATGATATTGGTAGTAGAGGTCACAATTATTTGTAAGAGTTAAAAGGTTAAAAGTTAGCTAGAAATAACTAAGAACAGCATAAACCAGTATAATGCAAATTTTACTATTCTATGCTTATAATCAGCATCGGGGAAAAAAAATTCCAAACTTGCGATTCAATTTTACTTTATTTCGAATTCCTTTTTTGGGTACAAGTTGTTCTAACAACACAACTCCTATCAATGATCATGAATCATGATGATCAATCAACCTTCCCCTTCTGCTGTTGTTGAAGATCCTATATAAATCACAAAACTCCATAACTCATCACCTAACCAAGCTCAATCCCCCCACAGGGACAAATTACAAAGATTATATTAACAAATGACCCGACCCAACCAGACCCGTATGTACACAACTTCAATGCTGAATCACTTGTGAAATCAAACTCAGCAAGAACGGCAGTTCGATCTTGCCGCTGTTCTCTTTCACCTGTGATCCTCCTTCCTCTCCTTCAAATCCTGTTTTTAAAACCGCAACTGCACTTGTAATTTCTTGCACTAGATCAACAATGACACCCTCGACGCCCATAAGATACTGGACGTGTACGGCTTCAGGGACGTTACTGTCAAAAGTGTAATCGAAACATGATAAATTAGTATTTGATCATTTATTCGACGTATTAATGAAAAAGATTGACCATTTATTATAAACTAAGTAAGCTTACTTTAGTTTGCCATAAGTAAGGAGGGAGAGATTTGATTCTTTGATCTCTCTTACTACTGAAGGGTTTCTAAATATACCCTTTACTTCCGAAACAACTCCGTCCAAACCACCCGATATGGCCAGCTTCTTCGCTTCTTCTAACGAGTTCATTCGAACGTCATCGAATATCTCATTTCCGCCGTTTGTCAAGAAGTACACCTGTCAGTACATTTAGTTACAAATGGGTCAATTCCAGTTGTGTTTTATCTCAAACAAATCAAATCCTAAATTTTAGCTTCTTAAAGGAAACAGATCAAACGGGTCCGTTAAAGTCCTCCAAAACTTACTTATAATGAAACATATAAATACTGCAAATGAGTGTTTAGTTTTTGCAGCTCAACCCCATGCGATGTGACCCATTTCGGCCCATTATTTCACTTATAATAAAACAGAAAACCAGCTCAACCCCGCCTGGCTGACCCATTTTGACTCGAACATATCTTGACCCGTTATTCAAGTTACCTGACCCGCCTCTAATAAGACAGAAATATACTAACCGGGTATTTATGTTGAAGCTTCTTCATAAGCAAGGCCACATCAGGCTGGAAGCTTGAGAAAAGTACAGGTCTTTCTTGGGCGTTTTCATATACCACCTAAACCATTACAAAAGACTGATGAGAATCGCGATATACACAAAATCGATACGAAAGATCACTGCTTTAATTAAAGTTACCTTTAAGATAACTTGAAGAACATGAATGAGATACTCTTCTTCATAAACAATGTAATCATCAAATTTCAACTCAATGTTAAATCCCAAATAAGGGTTCACTTTCTGGAATGCTTCTTCAAGAGTGCAAGAATGATCATCGATCTCAACGTCCCACCCGACAATCTTTCCGTTTGATCTTCTCAGCAATGTTTTTCCCACCCGACCTGTTTCGCGTTGAGGACCATAACTGAAGAACTCATCCAAAGTCAAATCGGTGACTCGTTTTTCAACTATGTTACCCTGAAAACATCAGATTACAGACATCAAATTCAAAGATTCCAAAAGATATTACTAATTTAATTATGAAATGTATAAAATGTGTTTGTATAAAGATAAACTTACATTCTCTTCAGAGAGGATGAAATTGTCGTGAAAGATGACTGGTGTGTCGTCTTTTGTCACCTACAAAAGGATCAAAGTTTAATTTTCACATCCAGATGAACCACTAACTACGGTTTGTTTTTGAAGTTTGACGCGTCAAACATACTTTAATTCTTTTCAAAAAGAGTAAACGGATAAAATGTTTTATAACTTAATATCCTAAAGCAATTCATACTATCAATTTAACGGATACATTTATAACCTTCCATTTCGTTGTCAAATGAAATCTCATCATAATGGCAAAATAACCAAGTCTAACCTTCCTTTTTCTCGTCAAATAAATCTTGTTATAATAGAAATATAATTACACCTGCCTCTAATAACATGACATATAACGTGTTACTTCTAAATAGATTTAAGATCATTAACACGTCATATGTCTACGTCATTAGAGGCGAGCTCCCGTCGTAACAATAACGATTAACTAAGATTATAACTATAATTATTAATACATTTATTATTTCGAATAACTATAACCCAAAACTAAATCAATTAAATCTCGAATTATAAGTATGATTAGTAATAATACATAATTGTCAAAACCTATCAAACATTAGGATCAATTCATCATGCTCAAAATTTATAAAAAATATATATATATTTACTTTGCGCGGGAACGGAGATCGGAAAATCTACACACGTCGGAAAATTAACCGAAGAAACAATCACCTGAACATCAAATTCAATGTAATCGAGAGGATGATTAGCAGCGTTGTTGAACGAAAGAATCGAATTCTCCTTATAGACCTTCATCCTCTTATCATTCGACTGTAAGATGTTCATCCCATGGCCCCGGTGACCGACCACCATGAATTTGGGCAAAAGTTTGGGGGCATTACTCACATCCAAACCTGTTGCATCAATCAATCAGATGTCAATCAACCAACAATCACACAACACAGAGGAGATTGAGATTGAGATTGAGATTTAAGATATTACCGGTGGGGAGACGGGTGGCGTAGAGCGACAGCGACGCGGCGGCGGCGGCGGCGTCGTTGACGTGATCCAAATGCGGTACGTCGGAGAAGTGGATTGCGGCCTTGACTGCCATTGGTGGTTGATTGGTGGTGATGTGGTGGTGATGTGGTGGGGGAAATGGGGTTGAATGAGGGTATTTAAGGGATGGAGTTGAGTGACTTTGACACCGATCCCCGTCACCGTCACCGTCACCGTGACAGCGAGAGGATGGTGGGATCTTCTTTTGGAATATTCGTTTTTGTGTTGTTGGATGAAGGGGTGATGGGGTGTATTTATGGGGTTATTTTAGGGAAACTTGTGCTTTGATCCTATTAAATTGCTCCTTTCGTTACGCTTTACGGCAAAAAAAGCCTACTTTTTCTGACTACTTTTGTTTCTTTTTATTTTTTTAACGTGAGTTATTAGATTTTTTTTAGGATTCATCGACCTCTTAACACGTTGGAAGGGACAACCGGTGGTGATATATCTACTTTGTTTTTTTAGAAAAACTGTTTTTAATATTTTATAGAGGGTTAATATTAGTATATTAGAAGTTATTTAAAAATAACTACATATATAAGATTTGTATCCTGATCTTTTTTGTTTTGTTGCGGATTCCAATTAACCGTTGGGATTAAATAGTTATTAATGAATAATAAGGATCCATAAAATATTATTTTGATATAAGATATAACTGAAATTACGTATAAGTAGTTACTGTGATTAATTGATAAAATATTTATGTTATTTCTAAACTTTCGTTATAAAAAAATATTGTTTTGATAAAAAATTTATTTTTTATCTTGTTGTTTAAAAACTTTGGGTTTGTTTTGTAAAATTATTTTATATATAAAGAATGATTTTATAAATTATTTTATATAAAAATAATGATTTTAATATAATTTCGTTATTATAAATAATTCTCGTTGTTTTAAAAAAATCATAGTTTTAAAAAATTTTGTTTTTGAAAATGTGTATTTTTTTAATCAAAGTATTTAGTTTTTATTTAATAAAAATGTCTTTTAATATTATTGATTTAATAAGAACTTAAATTTATAATATAGAGAGAGAAAGATAAAAAAATTGGAAATTTGTTATTTGATTTTTTAAAATGAAATAATTAGCTAGGCGGAAAAATAAATGGGAGAGTGAATATGGTAATGACATGTGTCAAAAAGTATAAAGGTTTATTAGTATAGATATATTTACATTAACATATATGAGGTGGATGGTATTCCTATGTTCGCATTTGTTTTTAAAAGATAACATAAATTTGTGTGGGCTTGTTAACCAAAAAAGGCTTATCATGTTGTGGATCATTAACCAAATAGATACATTTTAGTTTTTAATTATGTAAAGAATAACATTTAGTTTACTTACCAACGAAACTCAACACTAACTCTAGCTCTAACTATAGAATTTTCTAGTAAACGACAAACAAAATCACATCTTGTATGAAGGTTCTTATAGTTATGTTTGATTTGGTTTTTGATTCAATTTGTTCATCCTATAAACCTAGGTTATATTATCTCTTTTTTTTATATTATTGTGTCGTCAAAATCACATTCGGTGGGCCATATCTCACCTTTGGATTCAATATGCATATATTTTATCTTCTTAAGTCATACTTAGAGTAGAATAAAATTGAAATATATAAAAATAAAAATGAATCTGATGAGTAATGAGCAATGAATACTGATTTCAAAACATAACAAAATTGAAGAATATGATCGAAAGCAAGAGTGATTCTTGCTTTGCCAGTTAGCCATGTGGGAGTTAAGCATATAACACAAGTTATTGAAGCATTTAAGATATAATGGTATCAATTTTACTAACCTATATTTTTATCACATATATAGATATACTTGTAGCAAAGCACAAATTCATTAGGTCGATTGTAGCTTGGTATGATAGTGAGTTTAAATTCTGCAAGTTGTAACTACGATGATTTTAAAGTAAAATCAAGATTACGTAAATTCGTTGGTAAAAAATATACGAACAAATTAAGCAATAGAATTCGAAGTGGGGAAAGTAAAATGAGGAGGGCGTGTAGGGAACTGATGGATATGTGTAGGGGGTGGAAGAGTAAATTATAGAAAATAGGATAAGGGTTGTCGTAGACATGATGTGTACTTGTGCCAAAAAGAAATAACAAATACCACGAAACACACGACTCCACCAACACCTTACACCGCAAAACGAAATAATTGAGTTTTTATTACGTCCACTCCTATTATTATCCAACAAACACGTTTTGCTCTTTCATTTAATAAAAATTATCAATAATACTACCTTTTAATATTGTTATGGATAAATCCATTCATTTTTTTTCTGATAATATAATTTTCTTAAAATGCTAAGAAATTTAATGTGAATGTCCTAAATTGAAGATTTATAGGCATTAGTTAAATTGACTTAAATAGAACATTAATAAAACTAGATAATTGTTTAGTGATTTTCTTCCTTACAAACCACCACCTCCTTTTTGTTAGACTCGCCCAAGAAAAACAAAGGTTGTTAAAAATGTAGATGAATTGTCCTTTAAAATATATATACCATCTCTACTCTATTAGCTTTCGAAATTAGAAGTTTTGAATTAGGATGTTAGTTAAAATTATTAGGTTTAGAGCGTATGTGTCGTTTAATTTGCAATGTCAATATCAAAAAGTCATAATCATAACTTTCAAAAGGTTATTGTTAGCGGATATATACTATAAAAACGCATGAGTTTTCAGATGACACCAATAAAACTTTTTATGTTTTATTTATAACCAACAAGTGAGTGACACGGTGTATTTTGTGACAATAAAATTTTATATTCAAATGATGATATGGTAATTCCAAAAAAAAAAATAAACAGAAGTTAAGAATAGGATTTTAAAATTGTTTCAAGTTTTTATTATAAGTTCATTCAGGATATTATTGATTACCATTATGTGTATTTCTAGATCATTAGATGTACACTTGCGTTGAAATTTGATTAATTTCTTACCTTTGGTGAGATGAAACGGTGAAACAAATTCCTCACACATCTTAATACACATCATAGTTATAAGGATGTAACAGCCAAAAATCAAAGAAAACATTAGATTCTTTTACTTATAAAAGTCTTAATCATAAAATGAATTGTCTTTTCGGGGACCGTACGTGTTGTAAGAAGTGTTTTGAAATTCGATTCTAATATTTTTACGAAAAGTACAATAAATAAGGTGTTGTTTGATGAATTATTAGCGGTAGTTGAAGGGTAAAACTAAAAGTAGTGGAAACATTATTGAAACGTGTGGATGGTCATAAACGGCAGGCAAACACATACATTATCCTATGTTATTTTTGCCAAAGGGATTCCATGTCATGTTGACGTGTGATTGTCAAATTATATGTAAAAAACTAAATAGTACGTGCCTCTTGTTATAATTGAATTGTTGTTTGAAAAGTATATTAGAGCGTTGGTCATAAAAGGAGAACCACAATAACCGTGTATGTGATGTTAGAGCTTATATCATGAAAACAATATGCTTTTTTTGTTTCTTATCTTTTCACTCTGTATATATACGTTCGTTAGTTTTGATACATAAGAAAAACTAGTATTAAATCCCTCCGTGTTACGGCGAGAGGTGTAAAACCATGTTAAATAGCACTAATGTCACAATTCACATCACCATCGACCATTAACACCGGAAAACTAGTATTAAAATTAGACAATTACAAATATATAAAAACAAAAAAAAGTAAAATGACACACGTGAAACGTAAAACATTAAAAACATAAGTAAGTTGACCAAGGACTCACACGTTGCGGCGAAGATGTTAAACATGAAAAATATGCGTAACAATGTTGAATCATACATGCACGTTACGACGTGTTAACTCTCAAAATTTAGGCCGTAAATCGAAACATTTGTAAAAGATGAAAAACATAGGGGACTAAAGGTGAAAGTAAAAAAATATAAGGGTTAAATTGTTAAATTTGTAAAAGTATTAGGTTTAAAACAAAAAAAATAAAAAAAATATGTACAACCTATTATGCATATGGTACAACAATTAATGCATTTACAAGTTGATAATTAGTATTATTTA